>JAHLSL010000016.1:5847718-5932083 GCA_025920805.1 Petroica traversi
ACCCCCGCGGCCCGAGGGGACCGGCCCGTGGCGGTGTCGGTGGTCAGCAACTCAGCCTTGGAGGGGGCCCCGCCGCCCTACTCGCCCCCGGACCCCAAGAGCTTCCACGTCCTCTACCCGCCGTTCCCAGGCGGCTTCTCCCAGCAAGGGCCCGTCTTTTACCAGCCGGGGCCGGGATCGCGGCCGTTCCCAGCCCCGGGCTTGCCCCACGGGTCCCTGCCCTACCCCGCGGTACGTACCCCCCACCCGGTGTGTTCCTGCCCCGCTCTGCACGGGGGCACCCCTTGTCTCCCCTCCCGGGTTTGTGGGGCTCCGCGGTGCCCCCAGTGATGCCCGAGCCGCACAGCCCGGGAGGGGGGCACACCCAGGGGCTCGCAGCTCTAACACCCCCTGTCCCGCAGTACCACCCGCAGCCCGGAGCGGGGCCGGTGCCTGCCGGCCGCGGGCAGCAGCTGCCCAAGGACTACATGGTGGAGTCAGTGCTGGTGACCCTCTTCTGCTGCCTCCTGACCGGGGTCATGGCCCTCGTCTACTCCCATGAGGTAAGGAAGGACTCACCTGGCAGCCTCCAAGCCCCTCCTGGTGCTGCGGGTCTCTTCTCACCCCTCCCGTTCTCTCCCTGCGCCAGACCCGGGCTGCGCTCGCCCGCGGGGACGTGGCCCAGGCGTACGTGGCATCCAGAAAGGCGCAGTCCCTGGTCCTCTTCAGCCTCCTCTTCGGGTTGTTCGCCTCCATCACCTGGATCATCTACGTCCTGGTTTCCCTGCACCTGTGACAAGCACCCTGAGCCCCAAGGACGCGGCGTGTGCCAGGAACTTGTGGCTCGCACCCGGGGGGGCAGGGCAGGTGAAGTTGCCACGGGCTTGTGTGGAAACGGGCGACAACGAGGGGTTACTGCGGCTGTGGGGCAGCGCCCGTCCCTCCTGCAGGGCGAGGAGCTGCCCCGGAGCCTTCAGCTGCCGAGCCCTGCGAGCCCCGGCCGGGGCAGGGGAGCCCGGAGCAGGGAGGTGCCGCTGCCGTGCCCTGCGGGATCCAGCTCGGGGCAGGAGCTGTCGGATCCGAGGGCAGGGTCAGGCCCTGCTGCAGATGCTGCATCCCGTGGGTGTCACCTGGAGCTGCCCATGGGACTCTGGTGCAGAGGGAGCAGCTTGTAGGACCGGGCTGGAGATGGAGCAGAAGTAACGGGTGTGTGGGAAACCCTCACTGGTCATGAATGATGTGGGAAGATACAAAGCCATGGGTGCAGTTCTGTAGTTAATTCTGCACGCAGACACACACACACTGTACTGCCCCCCTTCTTGCTGCTTCCAGATTGAAATAAAACACAGCTGTAGCCAAAGCTTTTGTTTTCTCTGTGCACCAAGGACCTACAGCTCCCCTTGCCATGGCCTTTGTGCACCACAAAATCCAGGGCGAGTTCTGCAATAGCTGAAATCAGCGTTTTCCCAAGAGCAGGTGGGTGCCAGGGTTCCAGCCCATGCAGGACCCCGGGGAAGGGAAATCCCCAAGGCCTGGGGGTGCCTCTGGCCAAGCTTGGGGGGACACTGAGCTGTGCACAGACCCCTCCTGCTGTGCTGGGCCCGTGCGATGCAGCCCCACCGTCCAGCCCTGGCACAGGGGGCACGTGCTCGGTCAGTGTCTGGGCATCTCCTCCTGAGCTGGCCCGTGACAATTATTTCCAGAGGAATTTTGAACCCTGTCCAGGACTGAAATAGCAGCACAGAGCAGCTCGGCCACTGCAGGGGTTATTTATAGCCCTTGGCTGCCAGCACACGGCCACTGCACGGGCTGGGCACACGCTGGGCAGCCAGAACCCTGACACGGGGACACCGTGCCCAGAGAAGGTGACAGGAGCAGTTTCCCCTCCCAGGAGTATGGCTTGTATTGGGGCAAAGCCATCTTGGCAGAGGGAGGAAGGACAAGAAATTTACAGTGAAAAAATAAAGGGAAAAAGAGCCACAGGCAGAGGAAAACCAGATGAGAAAACACGAGGCCACACCAGCGCCAGAGGCGGATTCGATTGTCACTTTAATCCACAGACTGTGCATGCACTGTAAACAGGATCGTCAGGCAGGTTCGTTATTGGTGTTTTATTTAATATAAAAGTTACAGGTCTGAAATGTTCGCAGGAAGATGCCACCATCGGGGTTAGTGGTAAATCTATAATACAGAAGAACTGCTTGGGGGGAGAGGCCTGGGAGAGGGGCAGGGGGCTGGTGATGGGGGCATCACTTCTCCCCACTCCCTGCCCCGTGTGGAGAGGGGACTCACACTCTTCCCTGTCCCCAAAAAGAGGTGATGGCCTTGAGGACGCTGCCTGCAGGATGGGTACACTCATGGCCAGTCTTGCACAGGGATGTTCTGGTTTCTGCTCCCCAGGGGCTGCTCTTGGAGAGGTGGGGGGATCTCTGCTCAGCAAACCTGGAGCTGTTCCAGGTAAGGGGACCCTCCTTTGGGGTCCCTGCAGCCCTGCAAGCCAGGCTGGGGGTGGGACATGAGCCAGGAGCTGTGCTTGGGACACTGCTCAGCTGGGGATGACAGCAAAAGACGGGGTGGTGGGGGAGGAGAGCTGGGGGGCTCAGCCCCATCCACTGGACGAGGTGCTGTGGTCACTCACAGCCCCATCCCCACCCCAGGGCTGAGCCTCGGGCTCTGGGGGGCTGGCACAGGGCAGGGAGTGAGGCCTCTTTTGGGGCCAGCTGGGCTTGTGGGTTCAAGTGCAGGGAAGAACCTGGAAAGGGCTCCTGCTGGCAGGGGAGGAGGGGAACAGGAACGCCCTGGTGGGGATCACAGATTGAAAGGGAATCCATTGGGGTCACCAAGTCCAACTCCTGCCCCTGCACAGGACACCCCAAAACCCCACCATGTGAGAGCACTGCCCAAACACTTCCTGACCTGAGACAGTGCTGCGACCCTGCCCTGGGGAGCCTGTTCAGTGCCCCAGCACCCTCTGGGGGAAGAACTTTTTCCTGATATCCAGCCTAAGCCTCCCCTGACACAGCTCCAGCTGCTCCCTCAGGTCCTGTCACTGCTCTCAAGTGAAGAGATTTGCACCTGCCCCTCTGCTGCCCCTCCTGAGGCTGCTCAAGGCCACCATGAGGTCTCTCCTCAGCCTCCTCCAGGCTGAACAGACCAAGTGCCCCCTCACAAGGCCCCTCCAAGCCCCTCCCCATCCTCACAGCCTCCTTTGGACACTCTTTTTTATAATGTGGTGCCCAAATTTAGTGTTGTCCGCAAACTTCCTTAGCATCCCTTCCAGTCCTGTGTCCAGGTCATTAATGAGGATGATGAAGAGCACAGGGCCAAGGAAGGAGCCCTGTGGAACCCCAGTCACTGCCGTTTTTGGGCTGTCCTGTGTGCCCAGCCCATGAGCCACCTGCTCAGCCCTCATGTGTCATGGTCACTCAGATGAAGACCAGCTGTCCCTGCTGTCCCTGCTGTCCCTCTGAACCCCAGGGCTGTGGTTCCAGAGCCACCACCACACTCAGCCCTCCTAGGACAGCCTGGCCACAGCACCCAAGGGCTGCTCACACCCACCAGGGTGAAGCCCTCACTACATCCTGGGTGTGTTCATCAGCCTTTTCACCACCTCACCACACTGGGCTTTTAGAAGATCTCATTTACAAAGGAAACCTCCTGGGGAGCCTCTGGGGATTGCAAAGGCCTGGCTGGACACAACACACAGCTCCAATGCCCTCAGTGCCATGAAAATAAATCACTTTTTAAGTGTTCTGGCACAAAAGGTTCCTGCTCCTCCTGCTCTGGGGCTGCACAGAACTGTGTTGGACCCCACACTGCCCTCCCCCAGAAGATGCCCTGTGGGCAGGGGGTGTCTCTGTGCTTGGCCACTGTGTGAGTCCAGCCTAAATCTCCAGGAAAATAACCAAGCTGGGTACAACCCCAAGCTACCTCCTGGGAGTCAGGCAGAGCTGGCCAAGGCTTTGCAATCTGGCTGGAGAAGGAAAGGAGTGCAGCTCTGATTCACCCAAAACAAACAGAGGCTTCAGCAGGCACAGGGCCACTACTGAGAAATAAGTTATGGATGCTCTGTAAAACTGTATTCCTTGGGAGCTGCTGCCCTAAACCTGCAGGATTTTGTCAGAACCCTGTAAAACCCAGTGACAATGTGACAGGGAAATGAGGAGGGTTTTGCAAGGCTGCTGAAACCTGCAGGGCACACTCACACTCACAATCCAACTGCAAACCACTGGAGCAGGACAGAGGAGGGATGTGAAATGGCCTGGCTGGGGAGGACACGCTGGGTGGGACACAGAGGGGGGACAGAGGGGCTGAATAAGGCACACTGAACAGATTTGGGTTAACACTGTGTGTGTGGGAATGATACCCCTGCCTTGCCTTGCAGGCTGGGCTGTCCCTGCCCTGCTGGCACCAGCATGGCAGGTCTGGGGACAGGGGACAGGGACCTGCTGGGGGTCCTGCCAAAGCACAGCTCTCAAAGCACAGCACTGAGGGTCCTACAGGGACCCCTGAAGAAAAACATTTGGCAACAGAGAGAGGAGAGAGGGGTGGGTGGGAGGACAGGGTGGCTCAGCTGGGCACAGGGCTCCTTCCTGGTTCCCATTTCCAACCCAGAAATGGATCTGCTGCTCCTTCATGGGGCTCCTGCCCCTGCTCTGCAGTCAGGGCCCACCCGGCCGCCCCGAGCCTCCTTTATCCAGCACTTGAAACAACATTGTCACTGGTTGTGGGTTTTATACAGACTGGTTTGCACTTTTTTTTTTTTTCCTATAAACTCATGAGTATTCAGACATGCATCAAAAATCCCCAGGGGGTTCTAAACACTAGGTATGTACAGTCTGTATCCTACAGCATTTTCTGTGCAAAAGCTAAGTACCATCGCTAAGAGACACGGGGTCACAGGCAGGTGACCCCCAGTACCTGGGCAGTCCATGTTTCCAGGTTCAGAGGGATTTACTGTTGCTTAAATAACGAGATCTGAGAGGAGGAGGGGATGTGATGACTGGAGGTGGCGGGTCCCTGCCCACATTTTCAGTGCCTCTTCCGTATCACGACCAGTGCCTTCCTCCCGCGAGGAAAGCACCAGAGATCTGGGGTGAGCTGAGACCCCCTGTAAACACAAGCAGCTCTCTGAGAGCAGAGCTCCTCTGGCAGGCAGCAGGAGACACTCCCATCCTCACGAACACGTTGGGAAGGTGGCATTGCAGGGGAGACTCCAACCCTTGGCTTCCACGGCTGCTGCTGCCGACGCCGCTCCGGACACGAGTCAGTGGCTGCTGAGCTCCGGCTGCCCCTGCTCCGAGATGGAAACAGAGCCAGGGCTCTCCTGGCTGCAAGGGGCCAGCAAACCAGCAACACGCTTGCGAGGGACACTCCTTCCACACAGCTCTGTCCCCGGGGTTGAAGCTGGTTCATGGCACAGAGGGACGGGAGGAGGAGGAGGGCGAGTGCTACCGGCTGATCTCTGCCCTCGGCGGCTGCGCCCGAGCGCCCGGCGTTCCCACCCCAGGGATGGCTGCCAGCTGGGAGGGAGGGTGTGTCATCCAGTGACAGGTACAAACATGGAACTCCAGTCTCATAGCTGCCCTCGGCGCCTCTGCGGAGCGATTCTCCTCGCACAACCCCTCCTCCTAGGTTTTCTCTTCCCGGTCTGTTTTCCGCCTCGTGATGTTGCGAGGTTTGATTTTCAGGGACAGTTCCCACAGGGCCTCCTCGGCCAGGTGGTCGCTGAAGTCGTTGAAGAATGACACAATGTCGTCGTTCCTTTTGATGTCGTAATGTCTGGGAAAGCACAGAGGAGCTGCAGTTAAACAAGGGCTACCTGGGGACCTCTCCTGGCCTTGGGCCACCCCTGTCCTGCTCTGAGGACAGCACTGTGTACTCATGGCAGTGGAGTCTCACCACAAAGGGGAAAAACCTGTCACTGAATTGGGGGGGGGAAAGGCACCTCTCACACAGAAATCAGCAGTCAGATCTGCTGCCTCTGCTGCAAGACAGCATTGAAGAAAACCCAGAATATCCCAGAGAACACAGGAACAAGCAACAGCAAAACCTGAAGGCAAAACTTGCCTGGATCTCAAAACTAGTATCAGAAAAATGTCCTTACAATGTTTATCTGACCTAGAGAGGGAAGGAGACTGATTAGAGCCCTGTTGTTCCCAGCTCTCCTTACATCCCCCTTCCCTTTAGACTCCTTTCCCTTTGCACAGGGGTTTCCATATCCAAGCCCCCACCCCAATCCCCACTGTGGTGTCCCAGCTCTGAGCCCCCAGAGCTGCACTTACACTTGCTGGAAGCACCTCATGCTGTCCAGGATGTTAAACTGCTGCCAGCGCTTGGAAAAGTTCACTTTGCTGTCAATGTAATCAGGGTTTCCCAGATGGACAAAGGTCAGGTCCTGCAGAATCAGGCCTCTGAAAGAGGGAAAGGGGCAGCAGGCCAAGGGAGTAGGCAAACAGACACAGAGGTTACTCACACAGGGCAGGCTGGCCAGACAAAAGGCAGCCCCACAAAATCCAACAGCCTCCCACTGCCACCAGAATGGCAACCTTGTCCAGAGGGAAACCTTCCCCAGCAGCAGAACCAAAGGTGTTCCCACCAACACCCCCAGCTGCCCACCCTGCACAAACTGCTCCAGAGAGGGCAGATGTGGCATGGTGCTGCCTTTCCCCAGATGTTGGGCAAAAGGCAAGGGCTGAGCTCAGCAGCAGCTGCTGAGAAATCCCTGAAGGAACCATTTTAAGTGCAGAACAGTGGCAGAGGAAGGAGTGGCACTCACAGGTAGGGGATGCAGGGGGGCTCCACGTCGGCCAGGGCCGCTCGGTAGGCGCGGAAGGACGAGGAGCTGTCGATCAGGGTGCAGTACTCAGCCAGGCCCTGCAGGACACAAACCCTGTGGTGACACTGCAGACCCATTTCCTTGGTCACCTCCCCCCAGAGAGCCACACAGAGCAGGGAGTTAATGCCACCCTGCAAACACCTCCAGCTGATTTACTCAGCTCGACCCTGGGGTGGTCATGTGGAACACCCCAGCCTCCCCATGCCTTGGGCTGCAGGAGGAGGAGGAGGAAGAGGAGGCCGCTCTCCCCTGTGACTGTGCTGGCACTCCTGCAGCTGTCAGAATGCCCAGCTTGCTGCAGGCTCCCAGCACTGTGGCATTTTACCCATTTTACCATCCCTCCAGCCTGGGACACTGCTGAGCTGTTAAACCACTCAGCTGTTTCACACATAACCACACTTACCCTTCTCCCAAAGACCCCAGGCCCCACTGCCCCTCACCTCTGAGGTTTGCTTCTGCCACTCCAGCCTTCGGATGGGTGCAGAATCCAGTGCAGAAAGAATGGCCAGATAGGAATTAAAATTATTCAGCTTTCGTAAGTGCTGTGAAGAGGGAGAATATTCCAGTTACTCGAGAGATCTGAAAAGCCTTCCAGCATCAAGCAGCTCTACCAAGCAGAGAGCCCCACTCCCCTGCTCCTCTAAGAAGCAGTGGTTGTGATTCACAGGAAAAACCAAGCTGGTACCTTCATAATCTTTATAAATTTAAGGAGCAGCCTCTCTCGGTCCTGGGCTTTCTCTTGTAGCATAATTATTGAACGGACCCTGGAAGAACAGACAGAACAAAAGGTAAACCTGCTTAAGCAGAGCTCAGATTTCCTCATGTTCCATTAAGAAAACTGATCACTGATAGGGATGGGCCAATTCTAAAAAAGTTCACAATACCTCCAACTTAAATGGAGCACTCTAATCCACAGCAAAGACAGGATAATTTCACAGAGAATGTTTATTTGCAAGGGGAATGGTTGTTGGAAGGGCTCAGTGATACTGATAATGAATTCCTCTGGGTTACAAGCCCTCCACAACCCTCCTGATTTTACTTCTGCTGTGCTCTGGGGTCTTAGATGAGTGCTCTGCATCTACTTCCTGGCCAAAAATATACATTATCCCATTTGTAACAAAGGAACCCAAGTCTATGAGGAATACTTGGAATATTTGCAAGGCATTGGAAGTTAAGCACAGTTCAGTGCCATGGCTGTCCTGAGCTCCTTACCAGTAGGACATGTTATTAAAGTGCTCTGTGAACTGTGTCAGGTTGGGGCTTTTCTCTTCATTTTGTTCCTTTGCCCAAAGCAAAACTTCTGGGATCTGTCAAGGAAGAAGAGGAGAGGGGTGGGAAAATACCACACATTAAAATGGGATTTCTGGCCCAAGATTCCCAGTTGCAGCCTGTTCACAGCCACGTGCTGTGCCCTACAACCCAACGGGTGCCTGGGAGAGCTGGCAGGGAATATCAGACATTGCAGGGGGTCCAGACCCTCCCCTTGCCCTCAGCCCAACCTCATCTCTGTACCTCGATTTTATAGAAGAGTTCAGCATCCAGCAGGGTCAGCTGCTCAGCTATTTCATGACTGTGGAAATCATGCAGCGTCCCTGGCCTGTGGAAAACAAGGAGGAAGTACAAAGGCTCAGAAAATGTGACCTGTTTTCTTATCTTTGTATTTTGAACTGAGGAAACTCTTTGTGTTGCCAGGGAAGGGATGCCCTGGCCCTCAGAGGACCCAGACATGGTGATGGGCACCTGATTAAAGGTGTACCTGGCTGCCACCCCTCGGGCTGCGAGAGGTTTGATGGAGTTGGCGTAGCTCAGCATCTTCTTCTGATCCACCTTGTCCAGGATGTTCTTGCGCAGGACCCTGGCCAGGCTCAGCTCCCCACTGCACACTAGCCGGAACACCAGGTCCATCAGCAGCTTCAGGATCTCCTCTGTCAATTCCACCAAGCTGAGAGGAAGATGGAGAAGCCAGGGAAGGCATCAGAGCTGGGACACCGAGCTATGGGGTTTGTATCTGTACTGAGTATCAGGGCTATTTCCTACAAGCAGAATTAGGTGACTGAAATTCCTCTTCTCCCCAGCTCTTCCTTCCCCAAATTCCCCTTTTGCTTGTTATTTTAAAGCCACTGACCCAGCCAGGACCCACTGAGAACCTGCTCTTCCAACACGAGCGTTCAGCACTGCAGGTGTCTCACCAGTCAGGATCAGGGATTTCAGCTGTCATTATAGGTGGGGTTAAAAACCCTCATCGTCTCTAAACCCCACATTTTCTGCTGCCAGATTCCTGTGTGTTACTGTCCCTGCATCCCAAAATGAAGAAGGCAACTCACCACAGCTCATCCACCACTCGCACCAGCACGAAGAAGGTGTTCTTGCTGACTCGCTTCTTGAACGTGTCTGGGAAGTGGCAAAACTTCTCATATGTTGGTTGCAAATTAAAGAATCAACTCAGTGTGGTCAGACCAGCATCAGGGCAATTCCCAACTGCCTCGAGGAACCATAAAATCACTGAATGGTTTGGGGTGGAAAGGATCTAATTAATAATCCAGGTCCACTCCTTGCCATGGGCTGGGACACCTTCCACTATCCCAGGCTGCTCAGAGCTCCTTCCAGCCTTGCTTGAACTCTTCCAGGAATGGGGCAGCCACATTAGAACACGACACTTTCTGTCCTGATGGAAACTGGGGTTTGATTTCCAGTAGATAAGGGACACTGATATGGCTCTGATTAAAGTGGCAATAAACTGACACCAGCTGCTGGTAGCAGGGGGTGTGAGGAGGTACTTACACCTCGCAGAACTGAGAGCAGGTGTACCCTGAAATTGTTCTCTCTAAGGTGGAATTTGATGAGCAGCAGTTCCCCACAGTGATCTCCCCCACTGGTCTGTGACATCTGGTCTCAACAGATCTCAGATGTCACCTCCACTTTCCTTGCTGCCCAATCTGCTGCAAGGAGGACAGCGACAGGGGAGACAGCACAGGCTGAAAAACCTTCTGCCAGGTGGACAAAGGGACAGAGACCAAGGTTATCAGCAAGGCAGCGCTGTCAGGGACTGCAGGGACACCCCAGCCAGGATTGTCCCCTGGGCTGAGCTGTGCTGTGTCCCTGGCCACCAATCCTGGCTGGAGCAGTGGCTCTGCTGCAGGTGGCACTGATGAGCTGCAGAGGACATGGTGACATCAGGCTCCCTCTGACTGGGGGCACAGAGGCCCCAGCACTGCCAGGACCCAGACCCTGCCCTGATGGCAGGGAATGCAGCCAAGGAATGGCAGCAGGATGCTCAGGGCCTTCTCCATCCTCTGCCAGGGATGCTCACCCTGCACATCAGGGCCCTGCCTCGTTACCAGTTACAACCTCAGTCAGGACTAGGAGGCCAAGGGCACAGCACCTTCAGGACTCTGTTTACTGCATAAGAGAGACAAGGTCCTGATGGTTTAATCACCTCAGGCCATGGCCCCTCTGGAAGGCTGAATGTGCTCAGGTCCCCACTCTAGAAATGAGATGTCCCAAATAAAAGGCCAGGTCCCCAGTGACATACAGAAAACCTGAACAGCTCCTCTTCCCTGTCAGGATCTTCAGGGGACAACTCTCAGGTCCAGTATCCACTGTGACTGGACCTGCCCTGCAGCAATTCCCACTGGAGAGAGTGGATGTGAAGGAATTCCTGCCTGGGACACCATCAGGGCCAGCACATCCCTGACCACACTGCCAGCAGGCTTTTGACCAAAAACTTGCCACCAGCTCCCTCCCTGATGACCATCAGCTCTGACTCCTGGTGGGAGTGAACTGTCACTCATAAAAGGATATCTGTACTGCAGCTTCTTGATGAGCTCTTCAGGGGTAATGAATGTCCTGTACGTAGTCAGAAAGGCTTCACAGTACAGCACCAGATCTGGGGAAAAAAGCCAAAAAGCCTCAGTCAACCCTGCTTTCAGAAAAAGAAGTTTCTTGTAAGGTTCAATCCAGATGTACAGAGTACACATTTTGGCACTAATGAACTTCCCAGAAATGCTGTGCTGTTGGTCCCTACCAGCAGATGGACCCTTTGGCACAAGAGCAGCAGTGACACTGCCCTGTCCCCATTGGTGTGGCCCTGGCTCCCACTGCAGCACTCGGGCTTGTGCCTCATAAAAGGGTCAGTGAAAAACACCTGCTTGTGGGACAGGAGCCATCAATAATGTGTCAAGGAAAAATGTGGTTTAGACCTTGGGGATGCTTTAAAAAGATCTGATGGCAAGAGGTGATGCCTGCTCTGTCTCTGGTGCTCATGCAGGTCACTCTGCCCTCCCAGTGAGGAACACACGTGTTCCAACACATGCTGTGGTGCTGCAGATCCTCTGCCCTTGCTGAGTTCCAGGAAATCCGTCCCAGGACAGTGTAAATAAAAGATTATTTCCAGTCAAAAGAAAAGCAGATTGCAGAGCAAAAACTAAAGCTGCCACAACCACGACCTTGTCCCAAGAGAGATATGGTGCACACAGTCACCCTGTGTTAATTCACCTGCAGGACAAGGTTATACAGGGCCTGGAATTGCAAAGGCTTTGGGCATTATCATGGGCACAGAGGATGGAATTTGAAGAAGCAGGAATTGCAAACAGCAATGCAGATGTCAGGTCAGGACTGCAGAACACTCGCAATCCCAATGCTTTTCACTGTGGACAGCAGTGCCAAAATGGGGGCATTAGGCATCAATCCCAGTACAGAGCAGGGCACAGCAGCAGGGTGTGCAGGGGATGGCACCCTGCCCTGCCAGGAGCACTGCACCAAGGGCACACAGGGAGGAGAAGCTCCTGCTGTGCCTGCCCAGGCTCGGCTGCACACGCAGAGCTTGGTGCAGCCAGGGCAGCATCACCCCACAGCCACGTGCTGAAACATCACCCACTGCTGGCAGGTGGGAAGGAGCAGGGCACAGGGAGAGCTGTGCCTCTCTACCTGCAGTGTTTCTCTTGGCACAACCTCACCTTCCTCCTGCTCTTAAATCAGGGAGTGCTGCTGCCTCTTGGTTACAGACAACAGAGGCTGGGGGGTCACACCAGGGGTGAGCCTTGTCCAGCTGTAATCCTGCACTCACAGCAAGTGTGTGGGGCTGTGAGCACTTAACTGACCATGGATTTTATTCCTGGAGACCACAGGTCTCTCTTTATTCCTTATGCCATTTAGCTTTTTCAGAAAACTCAAATGGACAAGAAGCATCATGCAACAGGGCGTGGAGTCACATTTATTCTGGGTTCCCATCTGCCCAAAAGGCAACGTGAGGTAATACAGCTGGTCTGCTCTGGCACTCGAAGCTGCCAAGAAATTCATCTTTAAAGGAAAGCCTCTTAACTCTACCCCTCTGTGCCGTTTGGCTGATTGATTTACAAGCCCCGAATTCTTCTCATTGTAAGCTTAATTCATTAACCCTCTCAGTCACCCAAACAGGGGGTTAGCATAGCACAAATTCCTCTGTGCTCCATTGAGCTCCGAGGTTTGGCAGCGCCTCCGGGGCCGAGCTCAGGCACTGGGAGCTGTCGCCTGCCCCAGCTCCCTCACCCAGCTGCACCACTGGGCACATCAAATCCTGCCCCAGCTTCTCCCAGCTCTGAAAGGGTCTCCACAGCTCTCAGCCCACTGCTGGCAGAACCCTCAGAGCCCCCTGTTCATGGGCTGGAGGTCCAGCACTCAGCCCCTTACCAAGCAGCTTTCAACAGGAACAGTAGGGAAACTCTTTGTTGGGATGCTTGTCCCAGGGAACAGCAGGAGTAAAGCAGAGTTGCTCCATGTTTATAAGGGATATTTACACCCTCTCATTTAGACTATTTTCTTTAAAGTACATTTCCAGCCTTGGCACAATCAACTGGCTCCTCCTCTCTGGTGTGTTCCTAACTTTGGTCCTTTCTGCCTGGATTCAATTCCCAGTGCAGAATGGGAAGCACAGCTGTCAGGGGAAGGATTTTCTTGCAAGCTGAATGGTGCTGGTAAGTAATTGCAAACATCTTATGCTACAGTAAAACCCCTGTCATTTCAAAATGTACATGAGAGATATTTCCCCTTTGCCTATCAACCTCTAAACTGCAAGCACTGAGTGATTCAGAGGGTTAGTGCTTTGCCTCCCAGGAGATAAGGAGATCAATCCTGGTTAAGGCCATCAGCACAAATGTGTTTGGCAGGTTCAAATCACTCTCTGGAAAACTGCAAAGGCTGGCTTTGCCACAGGTCTTGGAAGGGAGCTGCTTCATGTGTGTGGTGACTGGGTTTGGACAAACAAAGAGGGGTTTTAAAAAAATCCAGAGCTAAGGGTTGCTAATGTCTCTTCTCCTCCCCCACATCTCTTCTCTTGTACCATGGACTCCCTCTCTGAACTCCTCTGGTGGCTGCCAGGACACAAGTGGGACAGAGTGGGACAGGAGGTGACACTGTACATTGAAATATGGGGTGTGAGCAGAGCAGCACCTGAACAGCCTCTCAGTGCCCATGGGTACTGCATTAGACCCAAACCAACATTCCTTTTTTCCTCCTTTGATGCAACAACCGTGTCAGTAACTCCTACATCAGCACTGCCCTGAAATTCCAAGGACAAGGAGCATCACTGGAAACAGGACCCATGCACGACAGGCTGGTCACACCTGCACTCACAGAAGGCAGTGGCCCCACTCAGCAGGTCCAGGGACACCAACACAGCACTGTCACTGGTGTCCCTCATCTTCCACATCCAGGCAAGGGCTGGGAGGAGTTAATCCCATCCCTGCTGCTAAATGGAACCACCAGGAGCTTATCCAGCTTACCTCCATCTCCCAGATAAACACAGCCCCCAGGCTCAGAGGATCCCTGCAGGCTCTCCCCCAGCCCAGCTGCCTGCACAGAGCAGAGGAGAGGCAGCCAAAGCTGTGCCAGGCTGTGCCCCAGCTCTGCCCTCTGCTCCACGTACCTTTCCTGTCGGTCTCTGTGGCGTGCACCAAGAGAATGTCTCCAGATCCACCCCGGACATCTGGCCCATCATCCCCCTGCAACAGGAACACAGCCACGTTAGGCACGGCCCAAGCTGCCTTAGGCCTGGCTTAACATCACTGGGGCTCCAGCTCAGCAACACCTGGCAATGCACACACAATGTTCCTGGCACTGCTCGCAGCACAAGCTGGGACCTGGACTCAGTGCTGGGATAATCCTGGAATTTGAACAGAGCATTTGGTGTCCTAGATGAGGAGCTGGGCTGATCCTTACAATGAGTCTCTGACTCCTTAAGGCCAAGTTGTGAAGCTCAGCAAAAGCTGAACCTTCTGCCCACAGAAGAATGAGCAGAAATGCCACAAATACTCCCAGAAGAGCATTCCCAGGGGCAGCTCACTGTGTGAACTGTCTCAGAGTGCAGGATCACGTAGCACAGTGGCTGTGGGGTGGGAGGTCATGCATTCAACCTGCATGTTCCTGGAACATCAAAACCCAGCCAGTTAATTCCCTAATCTGGAAGCATTTGGCCAGAGGTCACCTGAAACGATCCAATAACTGGCAGAAGAAAACAGCCCTGCTAATTGCTTGACCCCTGCCTTAGCACTCTCTAAAACACATCTTTCTTCCAGCTACTGCATTTCACAACTTGGAATATGCAAAACTGATCCACTACTCAGCCAGCAGTTCCCACACTGCAGGAAGCAGCTCGCAGTGACAGTTCTGTGCTGCTTCAGACATGCAGATCATAAAGAAAAGAAAGAAAAAAGGCACCAAGACACAGGCCTGCTAGTCCAAAATGTTCAGAAATCACTGATTTTTAAATGATTTTAAAGGAAACAATCCATCAGAGGAGGCTGGAGTTGTATCTGGCTTCCCTTAGGAATGTCTTTATCATTTCAATATGCAAAACTGTGAAACAACCATGGATTACAGCCATGGAGCAGCTCTAAGATGTGAATTTTTCAGGTGACCCTCTGGCAAGACTCATGAAATGCTACTTAGAGAGCAAGTAAAAGCTTTTCAGTACCTCCTGCACATCTCAGCTGACCAAAGAACACTCCTAAAGTGCCAGTAAATGATCCATTCTCTCTGTTTTTCAGCCAAGCCCCCTGACAGTCTGAAAGCTTCAAAAGCCTGCATGTTCCCTCCAGCTGCATGTCAAAGACAGCGTGGCTCAGGAGCACAGAGAGCAAAGCTGGCTGGGAGTGCACCCAAGGCTAGACAAAAAGCTGCTTCTCAAACACAGAAACAATTCCCTTGGCTGCTTTTCCAGATCAGTAACATCATGTCCTGCTCATTCACCTGCTGAACCTGCTGTCAGACAGAAAGGCCAGCACCATCACCCACACCTGGATTTATTGTGCTCAGGCTCTCAGAGAGACAGAGGCTGAAGAGGTGGCAAGGGGCAGACTGGGAAAAGGGCACAGGATGTGCTGGTTTTTAGGGAGATGTCTCACTTTTTGTTAAACCCTCACTCCCTGCTGCTCCCTGCCTGTACCAGCATCTCATACTTTAACAGCAGCCATCACACACACCCCACTTCTGCTGCAACCTGGTTTTTCCTATCAAATACAAGGTGATGCCTTGTTTGTGCACACAGAGAATCAGATTTCAACTCAGAGTAAACCAAAGAGTACAAAAACAAACCCTGAGTGCACCTACCTCTTGCTTCAGTGTTAATCTAGACATGATTTCACTGTGGTCAATAAGAGACAGCTCATCTACCTCTTCCTCCAGCTGTGATGACTCCAAAGTATCTGGTGACTGTGGCTGCCTGTGAAAAAAAAGGGAAATAACCTTCACCAAATGACAGTAAGTACACAGACACTCTGGAGGTAAATCTTTTTGCAAACAAGCCCGAATGTCTGGCTCTAACTCTGTTGCTTTGTGCATCTCTTGAAAGAAGAGAAAGATAAACCTTTAGGACCTGAACACTTGTCAGTCTGCTTTTCTGGCAGGCAGGATTTCACTAAAAGTACACACTTCCATGTCTCCTTAATCCACCAAATTTTTAGTGCACACAAACCTAAGCCCTTCCTCAAGTGTATAGAGACTGAGCACACTCTGCACATCCATATCTTAGTCAGTTCATGACCCGTTGTGCTGAGACAAGGGGAGATGACAGGCTCTTGTTCTGCAGGAAAATAGAGCAGAAAATTGTGATCATTTTTTTGGTGTACATCCCCCTCTAGAATTCCTACCCACAAAGGCTGGTACTCCTGTGCCAGGACACGTCCTCTCTGTGCCTGTATTTCTAAAATAAAAAATAAAGTGCTTATGTTCCTCACAGCTTTCCCCAGGCACAGGCCAAAATCCCCAGCACCAGCCAGTACTCTGGGCAGATATTGAGCTTTGCAGAGCACTCTTGTGTTGTCTCCCCCACTACAAGGATTAAAATCCTCAAACCAGCTACAGGAAATGGGGGAGGGAAGTTGACTGTCACACAGCAATCAACTGCTCTCTGTTTTTGCTTTAGAAATGCAATTGCAGAGCAATCTCGAGCAGCAGGGAAGCACTCACTCCACTCCTCCTGAAGCCCATCTGTTCCAGCTTGCACCTCTTCATTTACATAGGCAAATGACAGCTAAGAGCATTAGCAGGGATATAAAGCCTCCTGCTCCAGGGCCTCAGCCAGCCTCTAACTAGCAGGGTTAGGATGAAATTTCCCTCTGGAAGACTATTCCAAACAGCACTACAGACACATGTCACACATTTTCCTGGAAGCAGGAGGGAGCAGCCAATGTCAGAGACAGCCCTGCCAGTGAGATGGACTGAGGATGCTCACACAGGCTGCATTAACCCCCATGGGCTCCCTGAGTTCAGCAAGGATTCCTTGCCAGGACTCTCCTCACTCAGCAGGATTACACCAGGCAAAAGCAGTGGGCTTAGAAGTTTAGACAACATGGAGGAGATTTAGGGCAGAGCAGGCAGCCCCAAGGATAGCTTGGCAGAGGGGATGTTGGGACTCTCCACCCTTCAAACCTGGAAGGAAGACACCAGGGGGTCAGGCTCACCTTTCAGCACCATCTTTGCCCTCCTTGCCCATGGCACTGCTGTTCAAAGAGGAGTCTTTGGAGTGGCCGTCTTTGACAGGGGGAGATTCCTGCCAAGAGAAAGGAGTTTGTCATCATTACACGGGGTCCTTGAGCCCAGCCAGCCTTGCATTTACAGTCTGCCTGCCTCTAAATGGCCCTTTACTGTAAATTCCTACAGAGCAGTTAAAGATTGATGCAAGTTAATGCCAAATGCCAGGAAAACACAGAAGTTAATCAGACAGGAAATTTGGGACCATCTCTGGAGACTGGTGTAATTAGTACTGTTTGCTTTTAACATTGTGAAATGATGCTGAAAGTTACAACACAAGTCAGCTGTTGTCTTGGATTTTAACCCTCTCATGACCTTTTATTTTTCCTCCAGCCCTTCCTGTTGAAATACACTTTTCCTCCTGCTTTAATCCAAACAGACACAGCCAGCTCTATGCTCTCCAGTTTCAGTTCCCCTCCTGATCACAGCCCCCCCTGCCTCAGGGGTGGATGCTCACTGCTTCCTACCTCCCTCCTCTCCCATCAGAAGAGGTTTTGCAACCATGCAACGTTTCCACTCCACGACTCAGGGCTGTGGAAATGAGGCTAATGCAAAAAAGCAGAACCAGCTGAACCCGCGGCATGGAACAGCAGGTAGAGAGCTCAGAGCAAAGTTACAGCATTTTAAATTAGCCATTTATTAAGGAGACAAATAGCCATGAACAGCAAATGGGAATATTAATCCAACAGTGTCGGAGTTCAGAATTATTTAACATCATGCAGAGTGAAGCTTGGAAATTCAAGCTATGAACAGACAGCACTGAAACCACCTTCATGCTATCCACTCAGCATGGAAACACTGCTGAGCCTGGGTTTCTTGGTGTCTTGCAGGATTTTTCCAGACTCTGTCTGTAAAGTTGGGAACCTGCTCACAGCTGCCCAAAAAGATGGGCCTGCCCCAGTGTGTCTCCTGAGGGGAAGTGATGGGAGTGCTATCTATTGGCGTATTTAACACCACCATGGATAAAGGTCTTGGAGACATCCTGTAGGAGATGTGCCTTCCAAGAGAAGGGCAGGCAAAAGGATCACCACGGACCTCTGCCAATTTCCTACGATCCAACAGGAAGATGGGGCCTCCCTGGAATGGAAAACGCCCAGGCTCCTCTAGGAAATATCTGACATACAAGGCTTGAGCAAAGGAAGAAACAGCGTGTGAGAACAATGCTAAATCAATCACTTAGTTTGCAACCAAACAGTGCAGGAAAAAATAAATATTTCGAGCAGAAGGCTTTCTGTATTAAAATAGTGAAGGCAAAGCAGTTACAAGAAAAGAAGTGGCCCCAGGATGGCAAAGGGTGCAGCTCTCTGGAAGGGAACTTCACACAAGCAGCTCCAAACAGCCAGCGAAGCGCAAAGGGAACAGCACGGCAGGAGAAGCCGTCCCTGCCTCCTGCCAGGGCCCAAAAGCATCTCCTGCTCTGCACCTGCACGAGAGGGGCCCCAAACCTGCAGCCAGGAGTGGGCAAGCAGAGGGATGGCAGGAGGGGCAGGGAGCTGCAGGGTGTGCAGAGGAGGCCGGTGCCAAGCGCGTGAGCCCCGGTGAGATCTCGGCATGCACCAGGCAGCCCCTCCCGGCTCCGGCCTCTCCGGGCTTTACTTACTCCTTCAGAGCGAGGGAGTTCCCCGTTGCTCTGGCCAGAGGAATACAGATTGACATATTCACCCTCACCAGCCTCCTCACTGGCGTTTTCACTCTGAAGGAGACAGGATGAAAGGAAATACGTGATGGTGCCCCCCCCACCAGCACTTCATGGCAGAGAGGCTGGGAGTAGGACTGCCCTCGGCAGCTGCCGTCACCTCACTCGGAGCTGTTCTGTCTCCACAGCCAACAGGGGCCACTGAGGCTGCACCATCCTGGGGGTCTTTGTTTCTGGCTATGGAGGAATATCCTGAAGGCCCTGGGTGGCAGCTGGCACTGCCTTTCAAGAGCTGTGGACTCTGGTGAGGCTGCCAGGGTGAAGTGGGAGGATTTCAAGGCGCTGCAAGCGGAATGTTCAGAGCTGGATGTTCAGTGAGTGCCTGTCCTACCCAGGGCAGTCCTGCTGAGAGCAGACCAGCCCTGCAGCCCCATGGGCATCCAAGGAACCCCCAAACCAGGCTACAAGCAAGAACTAGACCCATCTTGCCAGAATAAACCAAACTCGAGACCTTCTGGGAAGTGACAAGGACCCAGCGCAAGGAAGATGCGAAGCAAGGTCACGTCCAAAGCGTGAAAAGCTGCACATTTACTCTGTAACCAGTGACCCTCTTCCAAACCTGGCAGAGAGGCAGCACCAGCATGCCCTGTGCTGACAGCTCTAATCCCATCAACTCCCTGCTTCACAGCAGACGAAAGAGGAACTGTCTTGAAAATGAGGTGTTCAAAAAAGTATCTGTAATGCACAGACCTGCTCAGTGATGTGCAAAGTGATCTGGGACCTCAAACTAGCAGAGTGGGAACAGCGTTAGCCTAACTTCACCAGCATGTGACAACCTGCCACCAAGCACACAGCTGGGGCTGGTGGCAACTGGGAAGAGCAGGAACCTGCAGGGAACAATAGGTTTTATGCACAGGAGAGACAGAGCTGGACTGCACCCACTGCTCCTGGTCACTTAGGAGGGAGCAGGTGGCAACTGCAGGATGTGAACTGCAGTTAGGAGCCTGTGTTTAGTAACTACCAACCTCACAAAACACTTTAACTCCCTTAGATTTGTATTACAATTGCAGGAAGCTACAGCCAACTCACCCTTTCACCAGCATTTGACATTCTGTGTTTCCTACAAACGTCTAACATTTTCTCAAACCCACTGAGGTTGTCCATTTTTTTCCAGCCATTTTTATATGAAATTTCATCTCTACAATTCAAACACATTTGGAAACCAGACTGGACCACAATTTAGCATGTATTAATACAAGAAACATTTTCTTTCAAAGGAAAACCCAACAAACAAAAGCAGGCTTGCGTTAAGGCGCGTTTATCATCTCTTTGGATAGTCTCACCGAAGGCGTCTGGAGAGAATCAGTGAAAGAGGTTTCAGAAGGAAGGCAGACAGGAGCATTCCCATTAAAGCTGCTCTCCTGAGAAGAGGAGTTTGGCACATCCACAGTGCTGAGTGACTGGCTGGCTGCAGCGGGCACCGCTAGGTCGGGGCTCTGGGATGGATGGACGGGCGGAAAAGGCGGGGTGGTGGAGCAGGAGGAGGTAGAAGAGAGGAAAGGAGGTATGGAGACTTGGTTGTGAGGCACAAAGTCCTGGGAGTAGGACCTAAACACAGATTTGTACTGCAGGTGCAGAAACACAACACAAAAACAAGGAAGATGGGGAAAGGAAAGAGACAGACAAAAGAAAAAGTAATTAGATTGGCAGCAGCGTAGCAGTGACAGCAAAAGGCATTTCTAACACAGGCAGCACTATTTCACCATCCACACACTACAGCAGGAATTGCCACCTGGGATACAGCAGCCAGGCTTTTCCCAGAGAGGCAAGGTGTTCTTGCACCACCAGCAGCCTGGCTGCTCATCTCGCAGAGGGAAAGTGAGCAGCAAGGTGTGACCTGCAGGTATCCAGCCTTTGCTGGGCAGGGGGAAACCTGGATATCTCAGAACTGCTAATGCTGTGACCCTGAAAATCACCTGAGGGGAGGAAAGGATGTGAAGGCACACAGAAACCACAACTCTGAGCATGCTGGAAGTATCTAAATAGAGAAAACTACTTCAAGTGCTTATTGCTTTTCTGGGATTTTCCACAGGATCCAAATTTAAGATGCTTTTTGCTCCAGCCCTGTAATTTAACAGCTACTGTGTCAAGTCTGTTCCAGAACACACAGCTCCCAGGGAGGAGTGGCTGGATACTGCCTTCAAAGTTACACTGAAGGATAAAGGAGATTATGCTGCTACTCCTTCCCATTCGTGAAAAACAGGGAGCAAAAATGGTAATTGCCCTCCGGAGTGATGAATTCCTTATCAAACCAATCCTTTAATGCAGTGCCTTGAAGAGTCAGCTGAAGAGATGAAAAGAGATCATCTGCGTAAAGCTTTATTTCACTATCTCTCCTAATCATCAGATTACTGTTCAGATAATATTAAACAGGGTGCAGTGGGAATATATTGAGCCAAGAAAAACAAGAGCAACCCTCTGTCTTTTAACATCTGGTGCTAGTAAGATTTGCCATCGGGGTAAGTCCAAAACAAAGCTGACAACCATTAAAAGAAAAAAAAAAAAGACAATAATGCTAAATCTGCTGGAGAGGAGTTTATTTTAAAACCTGCAAAGCTGGTCATAGTCAAGTGGACTGAAAGAAGAATCTTATCATCCAAAACACCCCAGGCTGGAACGCAGTTGAGGCGCTGCTCCACTGAGGGAGCTGCTGCAGAAGGATGGTGCAGTACAGAGCTCCCAAGAAGCACAGACAAAACTTGCTCAAACCAGGCTGAAAAGTGACACCACTGTGATGTAAAAAGGAAGGGCATCAAAGGCAGGAATCTCAGCATTCAGGCTGCGTTTCCTCAGGAGAGTTGAGCAGATAAGAAAAAGCAAAGCTTAGTCCATCACCTGAGCAGCAGCACCCAGCTCAGCAGTGGTGTTTTTGTTTCTACCTAAGAAAGATGTGGGCTTAAAAATCTAAACTGAGAACAGCCTCAGGCCAGAAGCCTGGTCAAAAAAGCTTTTCCACTACAAAGGAAAGAAAATGTAAAGGTCAATGACTAGACTTTACCTTCCACCACCTTAATCCTTGAGTGGCTGTGCCTTGTGCCTTGCGTGGAGTCCAGCAGTGCTCTGGGTGTCCTCTTAGGGCCCAAAACAATTTGCAGGCCACAATACAGAGGAGAGGAGGGGGATGCTTTGGAAAGAGAGCTTAAAAGGCTACTGGAAAATAATTAAAATGCAAATCCCCACCACATGCCTGTGGCTAAAAGGAGACTGGCTCTAGGACAGGCTCCTCTCTCTTCCTGCCCATTTCTTTCCGGATGAGCAGCGCTGGCTCTGGGGACACTGTCAGCTTTTGGAGCTGCCTCAGTAACAATGACAAGTCTAATCTCTGTATTTACTTTCTGCCTGGATAAATGCTCTACATTTATTCATTTTCACTTGCATGGCACAAACCACTAAATCCCTCGTAAGACGCCAGGCTCATGACATCATCTTGGCTCAGCAGATTCATTATGCCCGCCCGGTATTTCATGATCTCACTGGCTCTAATACACCAACTCTCACCCCAAGTCCCAGCCTGGACCCCAAACCACTGCTCAACGGCTCAAGAAGGCACTCAAAAAAACCTGCTGTGCTGATGACAAGATCCTCTGCTCCTGTAGGGGAAATAATTAGCTCCAGCAGAAGCTCTGTGCCAGCTCCCCCATTGCTGGACTTCCTGCGCCCCCATGACACAGGCGGCACACGCTGTCCTCGTCTTTGTAGTTGATGGACATCTTCCACCCAGGAGTTCCCAGGGGTTTTGTCCCTGACCTGCCGAAGCCAGAGGAAAAGCCAGGCTTTGCAAAGCAGCAGCAGAGCTCACGCAGGGCAGGAGAGAAAGGAAATGACTGTCCTGAGCCAAGTCACTCTGGGACAGGCAGAGCCCTGCGTGAGGCGCTGGCAGGGTTAGCTCAGGGCAGGCTCTGCTTCCCTGGACCAGCAGCTTGGGGAGATGAGTTATGGCTTCTAGGGCAGGAACATTTGCTCAGCTCCTGCCTTGCGGAGTTTCACACACATTAATCCTAATTTGAAGGCAATTTAGACCTAAATATAACATAACATTGCAGAAATTTCAGAAGTTTGAATGGAGATATGTCAGTATTGAAAATCACTATGTTTCTCTCTCCTTGGTCCCATAAAACACCTTCAGAACAAGCTCTTGGCATGAAATATGCTGAAAATGCCAGTTTAAGGCCCAGGTACCCATGAAAATGCATTAATCTTCATTATGTGGTCCGTGAACAATCATTTAAGGATGCAGACAGGCTCTCAGCATGCTGTTAACAAAGGGAACAGTGCAGAAAAGCCTTTGGTGTGCTGGCATTAATTAGTCAGCCTGCTCTCAACTTCCAATCTTGTTGTGAAGTTGCATCTTGTAGAAAGGGAGCCAGGGAGCCCCCTCCTTCCTCCGGAGCCTGCAAGCAGCTCTGGAATTCCAGCTATGCAGCCGTGCTGGGACAAGAGCCAAGAGTGAAGCATACTTTTCAAAGGGAAAAAAACCCACCCTGCAGTGGAGATGATGTCCATATGGCACCCATTCCTGCTGCTCCCCAGCCTGACCCAGCCCAGCCAGCAGCTGCCCCAGGAATTGCAGCAATGGCTTCCATGGGATCTGGGTGTTGTCCACCTCTTGGAAGCTCTGTCATCCCCTAAAAGACATACTTTTTTGGGGAGGGGACAGCCCATTCAACATAACTGTCACAAGGAAACAAGGCATCCTTTAGTGCTCCCCCCAAGAGGCAACAGTTTATCTTGGAAACAAATCAGTGCTTGTTTTAATCAGCTCCTCAGAGGTTTCCTGCAGGGTCAGTGAGGCCTCGGTTACGGCTCCACGGACACAACCTCCTGCTCCATGGTTTTGCTTTAACTCAAGTATTTCCAAGTAATTTCTGGGAAAGCTACAAAACAGGGTGCAACAGGAATCTTTGGGAAAGGATGCCCTCCTGTATCCAAAAACTGCCACAGGAGCAGAAGTGGGGCTCCCAGCATGAGTGATCCTGACCTGTGACAGCAAACAGCCAAGACAGAGAGAAGTGAGAGCTCCCTCTCCCCTCACCAGTGCAGTGGTTTTTAAAAAGATCTTTCTGCCTCTTGGGAAGTGCTTGCACAAAGCAGGCTTTGAGCTGGGAGCAGTCTCCTGGGAACAGCAGGAAGCAAACGTGCCTGGCCCTGAACATTTACCACACACCGTGACACACAGAGGTCTCCCAGAGACAGCCTCTTTCAACCTTTTCAATTTGCTGCCTTTGATTTTTTGCAACGGTGAATATTTCAGAACAGCTTTCCATCATTAGAAGCCTTGTTCCAGGATGTCCCAAAGGTCAGTGACATTCTGGCTGTTTATTTGGATTAGATGGCAGGAGATAAGCACTCTAATAGAAAACTTATTTCAGGAGTGATGCTTCTTCACACTCACTAGGCATGGCTGACCACAGCTAACAGGGAGACAGGGATATATATGCAGAGAGTCAGTGCTTGCAAGTTACAGCAGTCTCCAGCCCAAATCCAAAGCTGAATTCAATTATATGGCTGACAGAACATCTGCAGCATCAGCAGACACAGTCTTTACCTTTTAAGCACAGCCTTCTCAGTTACCCTATGGACTCCTGCCAAATTAATCTGCCATCCTGCCAGACACTCCCAGACCAGGTAGAGAATCAGACTCCCAAAGAATGAAGCTATCAGAGGAAAGGATCAATCTGTTAGATCTCCCCTGCTAATGCTATTAAGGGAACGACGTGGGCAACATTCCAGAACTGGATGCCCAAATCTTAACAGTACAGAATTATATTCACAAAATACTGGGTGTTGCAAAGTCGTTAGACCCTAAGAATATAATTGCACAGACAACTATTGGAAAAGACTTCCTATCTCATGACACAATGCTGGGCTTCCAGGTACTTTTGCTAATGAGGAAGGAAATGCTCCTGCAATGAATGGCTGGAAACACAAGCTGCCAACAGAATGGCTTCAAGCACTGCCACAGGAAAGGCAGCAACTTCTCAGGCTGGAATGTTTCTCAGCAAGGCCTCTGACCTGGCTGCAGAGCTGACCTCCCTGGTTTTCACTGATGGTTTGCACAGTATAGGGATGATTGAGGCTTGTTGTGTCTCCTGGATTCTGAATGAGAAAACACAAAATCCAAACTTTTCCTCATGGGGGAGATTCCTGCACATCTTTGCAACAAAACAAATAAGGAGGTATCAGGGGAAGAAAACATTTGTAAGATTTATTAACCATGCTGTCACGCATCCCTCTCAGGAAAATACCAGAAGAATTCAATTCCATTGCACCTACAGCATCAACTCTTTAGTTTGTGGACAAAGCTCCCAGATCAAGCTGGCAGATCTGGAAAAGACAGAGCCTGGAGACCAAGACAAGACTTC
Organism: Petroica traversi; assembly: GCA_025920805.1. Classification (NCBI taxonomy): domain Eukaryota; kingdom Metazoa; phylum Chordata; class Aves; order Passeriformes; family Petroicidae; genus Petroica; species Petroica traversi. Next base: position 5,872,599 of record JAHLSL010000016.1, read on the forward strand.
TAAAAAAATCAGTCACATGAAAAGCATGGGGTGTGTGGCCTATGAAGTCAAGATGGGACTGTTTAGAAAGACCTACAGAGACCTGCAGTGTTCCAACTGCAAGGAAAATGCATAAACCCCCAGAGGAAGTGGTTTTCAGCAGCAGGATCCAGTGATGCCAGCAGGCAACAGCACTATTAATACCAGTGTCCAGGCCTGCCATGGGCAGTGGAAATGAACACAAACACAGAAGGAATGCTAAACAGGAAAAGCAAAACAATACCTAAGACAGAGCAGCTGGTTAAAGGGATGCAAATCTTTTCAATCCCCCTTCCCTCTGCTCCAAATTAAGGAGCCAAAACCTTCAGACAGAAACGAACAAAGCCATTGTGACCTCCCAGCCGTGGTTTGACTGAGGCTCCACCAGATGGATGGAAACAGCTCAGTCTCTGCTGAGGGCCAGAGCCTGGTGTGTCTGCAGGCTGGAACTGAGCTACAGGAATGGGAACCAGGCAGGGAAAACATGGGCAGCACATGTCTGCACGTCTTTAATCACTTATCTGACTCCCCCTTTCCTGAACATACATTAGCACACACACAAGAAAGAAAAACAGTTGCTGTGAATTTTCTGTGCACTTGCTCAATTTGCTCAAGAATGGTGGGAACAAGAGGGAACAGAAGTGTTGAACTGGAGCTCCCATAAGGAAATCACTTGCGCCTTCTGCTGGAATCTGACAGCCAATTGGTTTCTGGAAAATTACTGGAAATGTTTCTTAATTAAAAAGAAAACATAAGAAAAAAACATTTTGAGAAAGGCAACTTATTTCTCCACAGTGAAGGATGCAGCCAAATTTCCACTAATGGCATGTACATGCCTTGGAGACACAACTGTTCCTTGTTTCAGTGAGGAAAAGCTTCCACAAGGCTTTCTGCAGCCCTTGGTGGAAAATGTGTAGATGGGCAGCAGGGGAGCCCAGCACTGGATGATTTCCTCTATCAGTGCAGACTTCTCCAGCTGCCAGGGAGTAACAAGATTTCAAGATCTGATTATTCCTGCTGCTCGGATACCTGCTCACCCATTTCCAGGCAAACAGCACAAGGATTCATTAAACCAAGGGACAGCAGCTCTGTGTTTATGAGAAGAAGGGAGGGAGATTTTCAACTGGAGAGAAACCACTGCCAGCCATAACCAAAGATGGTGCCTTCTTGCTGCACACCTCCTTTCCCACTGCTTAAGGAGGTGGGAATCCCTTGAATGATTCCTGACAGTACAATCCAGTTGTCCCCTCAGTGTGGGATTTAATATCCCAGTTGTCCATGGGATGGGGAACATGATGCAGTTCCTTAAAACACCAGCCTGCACTACCAACACAACCCCTGCTGGCACAGAGGCCAGACACGAGTCAGACTCGGTTAAAAAACAGCTCAACTTGCCAAACCTATGAGGTCTGATCCAGTTGCTCAAGATCTGCCTCTATCCAGTAAAAGCTATTACCTCTGACACAATTTCCTGCAAAGGAGGGAAAAGCACAATTAGTGGGTTGACAGAGCAGTGGTGGCAGCTGGGCTGCAACAGCCTCTGCAGTGCTGATGGGAGGGAAAGGAGTCAGGGCTCTAGAAAAATGCATGCATTAAAAATTAAAAAATGCTCTGAGCAACTTCACCTTTTTTCTGCTGTCTGAAAACAGTCTTTTTAAGCCTTTTAAATCAGGGGTAAGGCAGTAATCCTTCACCTGGAGCACAGAGCTAAGGGGATAACAAGCAAATATGGTGCAGGCTTGGCTTCCCTGCTGCTGGCACATGAACAGATGAGTACAGGACCAGGTCCTCCCTCTGGAAGTGACTCCTGTGTCCTCCCCAGATCAGTCTCCAGGGAAGGAAAAAAAGCACAGGGCACTTTCTGAAAATTGGCTACACTTCAGAGCCTTGCTGACATGGGTCAGGGGCCAGCCATCGTGTTGAGCAGCTCGGACTTCCTGGTATTGATCCAAGGAGCTTTCTGCTTCCTGTGCAGAATGAATAATGATTTATGCAGGAGATATATAATTCTGGAAGATCTGATGGCCACCACTCCTATCTGGGTGCACAAGAAGCCAACTGCTCAGCTGGCAAAGCCTGAAAGGTGTGCTCTCCCTGGCACTGACTCCCTGTGTGGGGCTGGTGGCAGCTAATGCTGAATTTTACCAGGTTTATAGCTCAGAGTGGCCTTTCTCTAGGGAGGGAGGAGAAATGAGGAGCAGAGCAACATCCTGAAGTGTCACTGGTGCAGCTCGTGGCATCCCTTGGGTGAAACCCCAGATTGCAGGAGGGGCTCTGGTTCTTCCAGAGCTGCTGGAGGGTGTCACCCTGGGAGGGCTCCAAACCTCCACAGCTGTTTCACATCTCTGTCTTGTTGGGGATAAGGGAAATGGGATAAACCGTGGTTATGGTATTACATGGGTCAGCTATGATGCATGTAAGGACATTGGTATTTTGCAGCTCAAAGAGACACTTTCATAGTGAAAATCTCATTTTTTTTTTGCTGTGAAAAAATAGAACAGATAGAGTAATGAGAAACTATGAGATTATCCTAATTTAAAGGCACTAATGGAAAAATCACCATTTTTAATTCAGCTTATTTCCTTTGTGCATTTGGCAGTGCACTGTCTCATTGCTCTCATTGCTCCTCATGATCCAGCCATTTATTTTACCCCTCACCAAATCACTGCAAAAATGAATAAGGGTTTTTTAATGAAGTCTTAACATTTCTTAAAATAATATATTCACAGTAATGTAGTCTAAAGTAAGATGAGAACGGGTCAGAGCAATTTAATAGGTAGTAACCATTTAATCCAACAAGGACGCTTTTTAAAATCTAAGTACCCACGTATTTTTAGAACATTATAGAATCATATTTATAGCCTCTCAATTAAATCAAAAATAGTCAAGTACTTTTATCTAGTCCTACAGTTCCATGTTTTGCTTGCAAGGACCACTACCAAGTAAGAAACCTGTACAATTCAGGACTTTAACTTCAAATTTTGGAACCATTTACCACAAATTCATGCAAACACCAACCTTGCCACCCCTCAGCCTTTTCATCTGTGCAGAAAAGCTGTGATACTGCTCTCTCTCACACGAGTGGAAGCCAAAAGATTTCATTCATGGCTTGTGAAGTAGCTCTACTTGTAAAGCACTCAAATATTTTCTTCATCTTCGGACCAATGATTACCACTAATTTTTAAAGAATGAGTAAGTGCTGAAATGGGAAGATAGCAGTGGCACAGTGGGAGGATACTGTTTTCAAACATTTACCATTAAACTAATTGAGCACTTCTGAATCTTCTCAAGTCTTGTCTGATAATTTTTTCTCCAGAAGAAACCTAATTTACTAAACATCCAGGTCACTGTCAAAAAATAGTGTATTCTCAGTTGTCATCACATGGCAATCAGAGCATAACCACATAGTTTTACATGCAAACGAGCCCCACACTGATGAGCTGGTGGAATCCCATGGTTGAGTTTAATTTCACTATATTAACACTTTGTTATTACCACCATTTAATTTAAGCAGCTGATCAGAGATTCAAGCAGCGCTCTAATACTATTTTGATTTCAATGATTTCCAGCTCCTCCTGCCATTCTCTCTTCAGGCTGCTCACAAGTGCTGTAGGTCAGAAAAGCCTGCTCATCCATCAGCAAATCATACAAGCAAACTGAGCTTGTTTGGGACCGTGGAGATGTGAAGGGAAGCAGACAGGCAAAAATGAGATGGAAGTTCCAGCAGAGGCCGTTTTCTAGAAGCAAATTAAGGATCTGCAGCCCCTGTTCCACGTGTCTGACTAAATCCATGCATTTTGGGGACAGCATCTTGTTTTTTCTCCCAAGGCCAGGCTCACACAGCAGCCTTTAATTGACTCATCCACATCACTGGCATTATGCAATGGGACAAAAAGGCTTTGCAGCTCCAACGTGCAGCCTGGGGCACTCAGAGGTCACAGGAGTGTGCCTGGGCACACAGGCCAGCTCTCCTTCCTCAGTCTCCCACCACAAATGTCAGCATGGACAGGTCATATACATAGAGCTACACCTCCCCTGGCTTCACTTGCTGAGATTTAAAGTTGGTGAGATTTAAACTTTTGGTGAGATTTAAACTTTTGGTGAGATTTAAACTTGGTGAGATTTAAACTTGGTGAGATTTAAACTTGGTGAGATTCACACACTGTGTTTCCCACCTGGCTGGTGACTACAGGAGTTCCAAAGCCTCCAAAAGCACCTCCACCCCCACCTGAGAGGGCAGGCAGAGAATTTGCACACAAGTGAGCAGCAGTAAGACAACACCCACATGTTCCAGAGCAGAGAGAACTCACCGAGTGCACAGGAAAGGAGCTGTGCCGGCTGAGAAAGGAGTTAGAGACTGACATAGTGAGGCCCTGAGTGGCACCGCAGTCCTCGGGGGTGAAGGGCACTTTAGGTTGCTGGACACAGTAGGAGACAGAAGAGAAAGAAGAGGCAGCATAGGAGGCCTGCTGAGGAAGGGGGAGAAAGCAGGAGACACAAGACACAGAGAAAGACAGCATAGAAAAAGTGATGAATAAAAGTGCAAGAAAACCCTAACTGCAAAACAATGCATATAATGGCTGGCTAAACAAACAGCTATTCAGACAGTTCATCACAGCCAGACACACCAATATGCCTTCCTTGAGCTCAAGAGGCACGACAAAAATCACAATTCAAATCTTCTTTGTTTCACAAATCCCTTAAAGTATCAACTCCTGCCTCCCCCTCCCCTCTCAGCCATGGACAGCTGCTGCTGGCACAGACAAGCTGCTCCTCGCTGCCCTTTTCTCCCCGTGGTGTGGGGGAAGATGCCCAAAGGAAGAACTGCCTCTAAGGACAGAATTCTTCCACACCACTATCTTTTTCTGGCAAACCTGGGAATTTGGCCTCTCCAGTGTGAGCTATGGGTCCTCACTGGTGCTGCTGGGTGACAGTGACATCCTGCCATTTCTCTTATTATAAGATTATAATAATTTGCACAGGAGGCAGCTATTACACCCTAAGTGACAAATCCTGGCAAGGAATTTCTCCTGAATTCCCCTATAGTAAGGAGACTGAGGGAGGATAAGGTATACTCAGGCTTTCTCAGACTTGCTGAATAAAACATACAATGCAAAACATACAATACAATCTTATTTTTGATTAAGATCTGAAGCTGACAAGAAAGGACTTCCTCACTATTACATTACTGAGGAGTCCATCCAGCAAAACTTGCTGCTGCTAGAGCCCATTTGATTTGCCAAATCAGAAACTCCCAGGGCAGCAGGAGCAGAGGAACAAGAGTCTGGTGGCTTTTACAGGGATTGCTGAATAAGCCATCACATGCTTGCACCTCTTTCCCAACACAGGGATGAAGGTGGGAGGCTGCACTTGAAGAAACCTTTGCTTCAGGGGAACTGCAAGCAACACCTTGATGGTATCAACTTGTAAAATGACAAGAATGGCCAGCAGGCAAAGCAGTGACATCCTGGCAGTCCAGATGATGATTAAAGGGAAGCAAAGCAACGCTTTGCTACAGCTGACAAGTTCAGGACAGGAGTAGAATTTCCCTTCTGCACAGTGGCTGCAGTAAATCTGTGCTTTGCAGACTCTGATCATGCCTGTGCAGCCCAAGTCACCTCTGGAAACATCACTGAAGTGCAGCCACCTTGAGGAGGGGAAGGCAGGCAAGGGACTGCAAGGTTCAAGGGTCACACTGAAGGGGACCACAAACCCTGGGGAACTGCCTGATCCTCCAGAGATGAGTCCTGGAGACTCTTTAGTGACCCTGCAAAGCAGATGGGACACCAGCATTTAAGGTTTTGTTCCCACAGTGAATTAATGCATAATAATCAGTTCGGCTTAGCCAAAAATGTCACTTGATCTTTTTAGGACTCCTACTTGCATCACAGGAATGTAGTTATGCAAATCCCAAAATTAGAGTTAAAAAGTAACACTCTGGGACAGTCAAACTTTAGCACAGACAACATGAAGAAATATTGCAAGAGCCATCCTCATGATGGTAAAACCATGGCTCTGTTCCCACATTTCCTCTCATTTTGTTAATGCCATGGCCAATTTAAGTAAGCTACATCAGCACAAAAGAATTTATTTTTTTAAACAGAACAAATAAGATAATTAATATAAACAAAATACCTTAGGTTGGAGTTGGGGGGGGGCTGGGGGGAAGAGAAAAAGAAATGAAAGGAAAACCCTTAAAAGGAAATGGGACAAAATCCCACCCTCCACTGAGGTTGGAAACAAAACTGCTGCTGCCATCACTGAGGCCAGGATTTCATCCCCCACATGGAAAAACGGCCCTTTCTGTGCTGTTAAACCCACCACCCACACATGTGGATGTGCCTTTCTGTGCTGGCCAGCAGAACTCTGAGAAACAGGTAAAATCCTCTGGGGAGGCCAGCAGAACTCTGAGAAACAGGTAAAATCCTCAATCACACACAAGGGGAATAACGTGGAGGAAACACGCACGAGTGAAGCAGTGCTGTCCCAAAGGTCTGTGCAGAACAGCATAAAAGCAGTTATAATGTTTAAACAGTTATTATTAGTGGCTTCCAAACAGCAGTGGGAACAACAGTGCAGCAGTCCCTTGAAAATAGTGCTGCTCAGTGTGTCAAAACCTTCCAAGAAGTTGTCGTTACACAAGCCTGGCACAGATTCAGCCCTGCCATGTGGAAGACAAACGTTTAATTTTTAGGGCATTTTAGGACTTTCAAAGCTCTTGGGGAACGGTCTGAAGGTGGGGTTAGAAAGCAGCAAAAACACACACGATGCAAAATGCCTGAAACCATGTTCACAGGCTGCCAAGGAGCAGTGAGACATCCTCCCACCACCTCTGTCAGAGCAGAGCTGCTCCTGGAGCCCTGCCAGTGTCCCTGAGGTGTCACTCACCAGCTGCCGCTGCTTCGGTGGGAGAGCAGGAGGAGGTGCCAGATCTTGAGAGGCGTCTAAGCTGATGAAGGAGTCGTTGATCCCGTAGACTTCCCTGAGGTACTTGTTCTTCTCCTGGTAGATGTGCTCGTTCTGAGGGGTCTGGTAGAACATGGACGGCTGTGGCTCGGAGTAGTCTTCCACAAACTGCATGTAGGCCATCACTGCAAGGCAAAGAGAGGTCACTGTCCCTGCTCTGCAAACCCAGCTGAGGTCAGCAGGAAGCTGCTGCTTCTCAGAAGGGCACCCGGGGAGCTCACACAGCTGCCATCCACCTTGCAGGAAAGGATCCAAATGCCCCATCCTGTGAGCCATCCCAAGCCACAAACATTTGATAATACCCTGGAATCACTGAGATCTCCAAACAGCAACTTGAGATGTCTGATTTACTAATGCTTGGCCCAAATCCTCACATAACCCTCTGCAATTCTGAGAACATTCCTCAACAGCTACTGTCCAAAGTCACCCAAAACCCAGAACAGCATCAGTCTGCTTTTTAGGAGGGTAACAATGCAACCTTGACAAGAAATCTGTAATAATTCTTGTGCCTATAGTATGTCTCATATCAGCAGTCAGCAAGATTTCTGGAAGCAGGAGGCATAGAGTGTTTCTCCATTCTAGCAAGCTGATAAAACTGTTATCAGAGAACACCTACCTGTGAGACTGGGTGTACCTCTCCCTCAGCTCTTTAAATGCCACTGCCAATGCTGGTACAAAATACTTACTCACAAAATACTTCTAAAAGTGTCACTGACCATGTGTTCCTATCTCCTTAGCTCAAATCCCATCCCCTTTTAAAGCAACTTACCATCTCCAGTTTTCAAATTCTACTGATTCCCAAGCTTTTGTGAGATGTGGCTCAATAGAAATGTTAATGGGACGAAACCTCATCTAGAGGACCTTTCAATCTGTACAATATTCCTTCCAAAATCTATGGAAAAACCCACACTGGTCAGCCTATGCAGCTCTGACAGAGGAGTAGTTACTGCTGCAATATTTTAATGTTGGGGGGGGGAGGATGACATCCAGTGCCATAGAAAGACTTCTCCAAACCCACCACTATTCTTAAAGGATCAGAAGTGTACTGAATAATGCAAAACAAAGAGAGAACCCTCTTCCATACACCTGAGAGCAGGAGAAACAGAGATATTTAAGTGTCATGGAAAGGACTAACCCAGGCCTTCTTGTAAACACGCTGTCATGCACAAGGCACTGTGAGCATCCCTCTCTTCCTCCTGGTAAACAAGCAGTTGTCACTTTTTGTAAATCTGGTCATTTGGTGGCAATTATTCAGCTTCTGCTGGCATTTCAGTTGTACAGCTGAAAGGAGTGGTGACTTCAGTGAAAGCTATAAATACAACGAGCACAATGCAGGATTTGCACATCATGGAGCTGGTTCCCACACTGGCTGCAAGGCAAAGCCTTCTGTTCACCTGCCAAGGCAGACCCCCGGGCCAGCCTTTAAACAGGATGCAGCCCTGCAAATGTGTCAGCAGGAAGGAGTTGCTCTGCACCTGTCCTGGGCACCTTTTTTCAGATTTCCTCTAATATTTGAAAACTCCATTTAGAAACGGAGGTAACACAGCTGCCCTTCCCCAAAAGAATTATAACCCTCTTCCAAAAAATAGAATAATAATAAAAAAAAAAAAAAGAAAGAATGAAAAAACAAACCAGGTCGAGGCAATGGGAGCACAGGAAATGGAGCTGATGGATGTATGGATTTCAATCCTGACCGGTAACACCTGCTGTCCCCATCCTGTGACCCCACAGTCCTGCCAGTGGACAACCTGTTCATGTCCTGCAGTACAGCCAGTCCTGCACAGCTCTGCCAAAGCTGCTGGAATTCTGACCTCCAGCTCTCCCTGCCACCTGAGCCTTGCCATTCTTCCTCCCTCAGACTCCCTGCTCCTTCCCAGCACCACCTCACAGCGAAAAGAAGCATGGTCTGGAAATATTATCTTACCTGGAATCATGGTGAAGGTGTAGGAAACACAGAATTACTAAAATAGTCTTTTCAAGAATCAAGAATCAGTTGGCTAAGGTGTTCCTATTAATACATGTGCCCTGGTATCATACAACAGATTCAGGGGATAAGATCTAAAGAAGGCTTATGGAAGACATTTCAGCAAAACTGAACTAAGGATCAGGAGTCCTTGCAGAAGTGTAGAGGACAAGAGCTCGAGGGAAAGACCACATTTTGAGAGCTCATCAGCCGAGCAGGACAAAAGCCAAGAAGGCAGCCCTGGCAGTGCTGGCACAATGCAGCAGACACTGCTGAATCCAGATCAGTCCTTCATGTTGAGTCACCTACAAAACCAGTGCTTCTCTGAACACCCAGATCTGCAGCCACCACTGGGGATTGGCAGCCGTGAGCTCCTGGAATGGCACCAAACACTGCAGTGACACCACAACTCAGAAGTGTTGGTGAAAAGGGCATCACATCAGACATTTGTGTGAAATTAAATCTCTGCGACTCAGGGCAGTGAGCCTGAATGCTGTTGGGAGCCTTAACTCAATCTGCAAGGGAATAATGAAGAGCTCTTTTATCTCAGCTCTTTATGGGGCTAATGCATCCCATCGTCATGGCAGCTCCCCTGCCTGGCTTGTTACAACCAGTCCTGGGCAGGTGAGCATGTCTCTGCCTCTACTTTGTCATCTTTGTTTTTAGGCAAAGTGAAAAACAGTTGGGATGGTGAAATACAAACCTGGCTCAGGAGCAGGCACTGCAGAGTGCAAATCAAAACAGGCATCATTAAAATCCCGAGTGAGAGAGCAAGACCACTCCCATGACTGCTGTTTGCAAAGGGTCTTCTCTCCACTGTGGTTTTTAACAAGGCAGAAATTTAAAAGCAGATGGGAAATTACATCAGCAGCTCAGCTCAGGCTGCACGCCCTGCAGCAACTGTGCAGAGGGAGGGATGGGGGCTGCAACTCCCCAGTGAGCAGCTGGGGTGGAGTGACAGTCTCAAGGCAGCACCCCGGGAGAGAAGGGAGGCGTGAGAGAGAAACCTCTCCCACCACATGCCCGGCTTATGTCAGTTCTTAACCCAGACAGAAAATATCTGAAATTTAAAAAGCCATGAAATCTCAGACTGAGGCTACGAACACCTTCCCAGCAATCTGCTTGCAGTGCCTTGGCTGTCATTTCTGAAGGAGCTAAAGCTGCTCAGGGATTTCCAGCACACACCAGTTCTGCCCATATGGTAGAAATCACAGGTACTGCTCTCCCAGGAGCCAGCTCCCCCTGCAACCACCAGTCCTGGAAGCAGCACTTGGAGTCTAAAGGGGTTATTAGGAGATGATCAGCACTAAGGCACACCTGCAATAAAGTGAGGCACAGCAGCATCCCCCTGGAGGGCTCACTGACAGCCCAGCCCGACCCTGGAGCTGTTGGCAGCTTGGCCAGGCACAGGCACAACAGATTTGTGTAAGGGCAGGAGCCAAAATAATGGACATTCTTAAGCTCTACACACAGCAACTCAGTGGAGAAGTCAAGGTCAATGAGCCAGTCGTTGCTGTCACCTCTGGGAGGAGAGCTGTTCTTCACAGAGCTGGCATTATCCGCTGGCTAAGCCCAGCCTGCCCTCAGCGTGGTTCCTGCAGTTAAATACCAGCTGCTCACTGGGCACCAGGCTGCGTTTTGTTCCCCCTGACAGCAAGGGAAACATGAATAAGTGCCTCACCAGTAGTTTCCAAGCTGTTTGGGGAAAGGATCTTGTTATTTCTGACTCCGGGCTCTTAATGGCAGAAGCTGTTCCCTATCTGTGTCTTGTTCAGCAGGAGCACGATGCTGGTGCTCAAGCAGAAGTCTGGAGTAATTTGCCCTTAGCACAGTAACATGTACTCTTACAGCACAGTAAAATAACCATAACTCATGCCAGACTAAAAGCCCTACCACTCCTCTGTTTAAATTATACAAAAATCGACTCTTGGAGGTCCCTCTGAGCCCAGCTCACAGCAATACACAAGGTTAACTCAAGTGGATCTTCTGTATATTACAAATAAAAAGACCCACAGTGTCTCTGCTGCAACACTTACTGCCAGCTACCAAAAGATGACCCACAACAAAGGCACAACTAAGTCCCATTTCTGTGAGCTCTGGATCTTTTTAAAAAGTCCATGCATCTGCTCCAGATCCCAGGAGCTTGTTGAGGTTGTGGAAGCAGCTCTGTGTGATTACACAAGAATATCTCCATGCATCAGCCTCTGGGCAAAAAATATCCTGGGTGTCACCACAGAGCCTGAGTGATGTTTGACTGGCCTTTTATATGCTGAAAATACAACTAGCGACCACAAATCCATGGTGTGATACACTGTGGAGTAAAGACAAAATAAAACAAGTTCTCAGTGTCATATGAATGCAACTAAAAAATCTGCAGTGGTCAGGTATCAGCCCAAACACTACCACCAAGTTTTGCAGCAAGGATGCTTTATCAAACCACCAGAGCTGACAACACATTAGGTAACAGCTCCTACCTCTCCTAACAATGCAATCTGATCAATACTCCCAAAATTTCTGATAGTGCCAGATAACAATTAAATCTAATCCAACATCAAAGAAAATTCACACAAGGCCTCGGCACTGAGGTTAAAGTTGTGCTCAGACAATAATGCAGATTGCTCTTAAACCAGTTTTCAAGTAACTCTTTGGCATCTTGTGTGATACCAGAAAACAAAGACATGGGGCTTAAAGAGAAAGGCAAACAGCCCAGATGTCTCTTTCAAAGGCCAAAGTGCCTCTTACCCAAGATTCACCCAGCAATCTCCCCTGCACTGGAGCTGCCTACGTGCACAGAGGTGCATTTCCCTGCATCCATCCCAGCCTGAGTGGTGTAACAGCCATTCCCCATTAGTAACTGCAGGTCCACAAGGAGCTGATCCTGCAGTGATGTGCTCTGGATCACAGCCCCTGGCAGCTCATAGTGCAGGTGAGCATTCTGAACAGCACAAGCCGTATCAACCACGCTTTGCTGAGCCCCATCCCACCATTTACTTCCTTTCTGTTGTCCACAACCAACCAGCTCAGCACCTTTTAAAGCTGATTTTAGTGCCTTTCACTGCTTGATTACCAGAGAGGAACAAAGGAGATTTCCTGCATAAGGGAACACTGGATGACCCTTACTTTCAGGTGGGTCAAGCCTCGTGCTCTGAGTAAAATCCCTGAGGGTTCCTAATGTGGACTGGTCACTTAAGGATAATGGAAATGCTTTTAGACAAGGCATATTTTTAAAGAAGTGACTGGCAGAGTTCACTGCATGGGAATGGAGAGAATACACGCTGACACCACATAGCCCTCTCACTCCCACCTTACCCACAGAACCACAGTATCTTAGACTGCTTTGGGTTGGAAGGGACCTTAAAGAAACCTTAAAGAAACCAGTTTCAACCCCCCTGCCATGGGCAGGGACACCTTCCCCTAGGCCAGGTTGCTCAGAGTCCCATTCAACCCATCCTAGAACACCTCCAGGGACAGGGAGTCCACAACCTCTCTGAGCAAAAATTATTCTCAGTGAGAAGTCTAGGAAGTGCAGAAAGGAGCCAGAAGGCCAACTCAGCACTTTGAAATCAGCTCTTCTCTTGGGCTGCCAGCCATGCAATGTAATGCTCTTCATCCAGATCTTACAGTACCTCCTCATGCAACACAAAGCTGCCAGTGACCAGCTAACCAGTATCTGCTGGATCTCACTGTATAGTCCACAGCTTTCCCTGGCAGAGCACTGTGGCTGCCTGTTTGGCAAGAGGTTTCCCATTTTTCAGCCATGAACATTAAGGAAATCAGGAGAAGGTTGTGAGCTTGAGATGTGGTCAGCCCTGGAGTGCCAGGAGTCTGGCTGGGGACAGGAGCCTTTGCTTTTAGAGGCTGCTTGTTTTAATGATGTGGGAAATTCTCAGGCATCCAAAGGAAATGAGATCCTGTAGCTAACAGCAGTACTGGACTCTAGTTAATAGTGTTGTCTTGCACAGCTATGTGGGTGACTGTGCTCCTATTGCCAAGGAGCTGCTCTGGCAAGGCTGGGTTTTGGATAGAAAAGCAGTCCTTTCTCCAAGCTCTTGGAGAGGACCCAACTCTCCTCTGCAGTGGGAAAACAAAATTGGGGAAGGGGGAAGGGAATGGACTATAAAAGCGAGAACAGACCAGAAAGATCTGCAAGGCAGAGTGCCTCAAAGAGTCACAATCAGCTAAACAGAGCAGTAACATGGTCTTGCTACAGTAATGAAGAATTCATGTGATTCCAGATCCCTTGGGCCTGGATTCATCTTGGCCCCAGGAGTCACTCCCTGCCCACCACAGCACTGACATTCCCCTCCATGTCCTTGGTATTGATTAACTGCTTTTGACACTCAGAACCACCTAAGAGCATTACCATGACCACCATTACCTAGTGATGATCAGAAGCACAACAACCGCAAGGTAAAAGTAAAACCCAAACACAGGAACTTGCTTACTGTGTTTGTTTTTCTTCTCTGGCAGAGGTGGCGGCTTTTCTGGGTCACTGTTCGAATCTGGAGCAGCAAAATCAGCAATGAATTCCACTGGTGCTGAAGAGTTTCCTTGCTGGAAAGGCACAACAGCAGCAAAGTGCGTGTAGGACACTGATGAGACAACCACAGCATTCTGCAGGTCGTCCTCAGAGATGTTGTCATATTGGGAAGGGTGCCTCTCGTAGGACACCCTGCAGCCCGAGTTATCCAGAGTCTGGGAGGCTGCACTCCTCCTCTTCTTCTCTGGCAAAGCTGGAGGAGTCTCTGTGGGCTGCGCTGCTCCCGAGAGGCTGCAGAATTCCAGTGGAGGAGAGGTGCCCTGCGGGAGCTGGAAAGTGTGTCCATGGAAAGGGGAGCCAGACTCACCCAAGGACTCTGGCAATGGGCTGAGGATACCTGGCGCCTGATGAGGTATCTGATCAGCGTTGGAGAGGTCCTGCTGCAGGAATTCATAGTCTGGATCATAGTGATCCGATTGATCTGGGTAAACAGAGAATGAAGCGTTAGTGTCTCTCTTTTACTGTTTAGCCCTTCTCAGTTCTGTCCCTCCCATTCCATCAGTTAATTAATCAGTTCATTTTAATCCTTGCAGCTGGGACCATCTTTTTATACCTTCTCTAACACTCAGACTTCATATAACTCATAATTAATTCTTTACAGTAGCAAACAAATAACAAAAATTCAATAGGTACAGGACTGCAGACATAGTTTGTGTCACATTTATATTTTTATTTTCCTTCCTAGCATGTAGAAACAACACTGCTTTAGTCTACCAGAACTGTCATTTCTGCAGACAGGGCTTGAAATGAAGAAAACATTCCACTTGAGAGCTGAACTGAGTTTGAGAACAATCACCTACACCAAGGGAAACACATTCCCCTGGGCTTTTTCCTCTCCTACAGAACAGCTCTGCACTGAACCGCCTGCAGCAACTCCGAGACAACAGCTGCAAGCTCAGTGCATTCACTGCATCAACTCCTGCACCTCAGCTGTGGCAGCTCCCAAAGAGGAGGGCCAGGGCCCCAGCAGCCCCTCTTACCCAGGGTTTCACAGCTTGTGTTGCGGGAGCACTGGCCGCTGTCGCGGTCCAGGGAGGAGAGCTGCTCGTCAGACTTGCTCAGTTTGCCGATGCTGCTGCACGGGGACAGCCGAGGAGACTCCCCCCCGTAGGAGTGGCTTCCACCTGACAACCTCCTCTGGGCATAGCAGTCAACATCAAAATCCTTCAGGAGCAAAAAAAAAAAAAATAGAAAAAGAAAAATCATGTCATTGTCACATTTGGCAGCTCGCTGGTGAGGAGGACGCAGCTCGAGGAGCAAAGACCTCACAGGAGGGGAGAGGATCAGTGCAGAAACCCCCTGATCTGGTAAACAGCCCATGCCAGGGAGTCTGTGTGTCCTTGATTTCAAACAGGGGTTGCTGTGGCCCACACTGGACTTTACAGATGCTGAGAGGATGGCCAAGTTCTTCAGTTACATGTGTCTAATGGCTGCTTGTCATGACACTGTGACAAGGAAATGACACTGCAAGATTTCTCATGACATACCTGAGGCTTTAGCAAATATTTGGTTAGCTCAGGTGCATGCAAAGGGAAAATAAACTACAGTGGGATACAACTTTCTGTGCCTATGGCTACAGTCCCATTTCAGAAATTACCTCAAGCTTATTAACCTGTGAGTGAACCCCTCAACTATTCCCACTCCATCAGAACAATCTGAGTGTGACTGTAGTTTTAACTGAAGAACGGCCACAGCTTTATCTGGGTCAGCAAAATGACTGTAGAGGCTCCCTAAGCCAGAGCTGAGGCTTTGGGGATGAGAATGAGATTTGATTTTTGTGCAATTTAATATGATTCAGGTCCTCACTGCTGAGCTAGTAAGTTCCTGAATGGGGAAAGCAAACCCAGCCATTTACAACCTCATAAACCCTAGACAAGCACAAGAAATGGAATGTGATTAACACACACACACAACTTCTCCATTTTTCTACCAGAAAATGTACAAATATCCCCAAAGCACCAGCAGCGGTCAGAGCAGTAGTTCAAACTACTGCTTGAGTTAAAAGATGTTTTAAATTGTGACTGGATGAAGGCAGACTTCTGATCTCACTCAGCCACATGGCTCCCTTGGCCTGGGAGTAAACCCTGGTGAGACCTCAGGGAGCTCAGCCAGCTGCTGTCCCCTGATCTGCAGGACATGGCAAACACTCAGCCACTCCCATCCTCACACTCTGCCACTGCTCAAGGCAACGAAGTTTGTAGCAATTTGTTAATTAAACACAACAACACTGTAAAAAAAAATGAAGCTGTTCACATTATTTATGGCACTGCTGTTCCTGCCACTGCCACTCCCACTGCTGAGTAGTTTGGGATGAGCAGAGACGTGCAGGGATCTGTGTGGCTGCAGGTCACAGCATCTCCCTGAGCTTTTCCTCCAGCTCCCAGCACGTTTCCCTTGGCTTTCACTAAGGGCTTATGCCATTACCTGTCTGTTGATCCCAACAGGTAAACTGGACCCACTGGTAGCTCGGCTCATGGGGGCCACAACAGCCACTCTGGTTGGGGAAGGTGCCGACTGACGTTTTTTAGGGGGCAGTGCTGGTGGAGGGCTGCAAGACACAACAGGAATTGATGTTTCCATCACTTGCCCAGAAGAAAAGACTTTCAGAGGCTTCACAAGTTGTTTTTCAGAAAGGTTTTGTCAGCCAGGAGCAACTCAGCAAAATGTATCCACTAACAAACACCAATCTAAGAACACTTGCAAAGGTAAGTTCCTGTTAAGCGGTTTATTTTTAAAGGTTGGAAAAGAGTTTGTGTTTCTCAAACAAAAACAAATGCTGATCTAAAAAGTATTTTTAATAGAGTTAATTAGCATTGTAATTATTTCTTAATAAAAGCAGTGAAAATCCAAATTAAATGTTTTGGTTGACCCAAATATTGTTTCCATTCACACAAGTCCCTCCCCATCCTCAAAGCTTCCAGGTTTGAAAAATGCTGAAAGTTTCACAAATTTACAGGACAGGAAAATTCTCATTTTTGGTCTTTATTTCTTGGTGAACTCCAGGGAACAAAAGGGTCAGAGCTGCTCTCAGCACGTGCACTGTGAGGGCCCCATGCTTTGGCATGAATCTGTGTCAGACCCACACATTTGCAGTAACTTGTGAGTTTAACCCTTTGACTTTCAGTTTTTGCTTCTAATGACACATAATTCTGGTAGTCGTCAATCCTGAGATATGCCCAAGAGCACACATGTTCTGTTCTTGGAACATATCAAGGAATTTTTATATAACTTTAGAGAATTCATAAAATACACAGAAATGTGATCCTTTTTGTCAGCCACAGCACTTGATGCCACATTTTCATATTAACACACCACGTTTTTTCACACGAGCCATTACAACCAGTACTAGAGAAGAAAAATAACACATAAACACACACAAAAACCTGCAAATTGGGGGATTTCTCTTCCTTCTCAATATAGAACATAGAAACTTTCATGTGGTTTCACATGAAACATATGTGGAGCAGGATAAGAACAGCCAAGCACAAGGGGTTTTCACACTCTGCTGGCTTTCACTCTTAAGTGATAAGTAAAGCAGAACAACTTGCCTGTGCAGGACAGACTGGTGACTGCCACACCTGAGGTTAAAAGAGCATTTCCAATCAGATACAGCAGCCCAAGACACTTGTATAGTGTGGAATTCACACAGTTTTACATTAGGTTATTATGGATTTATGTGATGCCTCTCACATATGGATGTCAGGGTATGGCACTATCCTCACACGAAAAGAGGGAAAGGAAAACAAACAAAAAACAGTAAGAGAGACAGAACACAAAGCAGAGTCCAGGAGCAGGGAAGAATTACTTGGAGGAGTGGAAATTCAAAAAGCAACACCAGCCCTCCTCTCTTGTGCACATTTTGCCAAAACTATTTAAAAACAAGCAGGGTGGAAGAGGCACTGGTGCTCTCCAGCACTGGCTGGGCAGCATTACCTGTTCTCTGCCACACGGATGCTGGGCAGAGGGGGTTTGGGAGGTGCAACTTCTTCATCCATGGAGTCAGTCAGCAGCTCGTTGGATTGAGTCATGTTGGTTGTTTTGTTGAGGATCTCCATTTCTCGGTCGGTAAGGGGAAGTTCTGATGGGCTGCAACATGCAAAACACAGATTGGAGACCATAAACCACAGCTGGAACACAGCCCTGACAGACTCAAACCTATTTTAAATCATGTGCTATCAAAGGCAAGATTTGCATCTGCAGGTGGAATTCCAAGTAAATGCAGAGCACGGTGTGCACGTGATACAAGCGATGTTCCACTGC
This sequence comes from Petroica traversi, assembly GCA_025920805.1. NCBI lineage: Eukaryota > Metazoa > Chordata > Aves > Passeriformes > Petroicidae > Petroica > Petroica traversi. The sequence continues at coordinate 5,890,346 of JAHLSL010000016.1, forward strand.
CAGATTTTGGTATCTTTCCAATCATATAATTTTCTTTTAGTGATCCTACTGAAATGGATGGGGCTACATAAAGAACACTACACCATCCTCTGTGAAAGTAGCTGAATGCTTTAGTTCAACTGTCAGAAACTATCCTTTCTATATCAGTCCTGCACACAGAAGAAATCAGTGACCCACCTGTCAGATTTACATGCTGGTAAACTTGGTTTAACTGGGCTTGTGGGAGAGGGATGCTCTTGCTTTTCAATTGTGAGTCTGACCAGCTCCTGATGCATGGAGAGGAGAAAAAGAGAATAATCATTATTTGCTGAATGCTGAACTTAAACACCCTAGCACAGAAAGGGATGCTCTGCAGTAAACTCTTGGTTATAATGATGGTGTGGGACACAGAGAGAACTGAGCTGGGTTTAAGCCTGGGACAGAGCCACAGAAATGATGCAGAACAGCTGCTAAGGAGCAGCCTGCACCCAGAGGAAGTTTTGGCACTATTTGAGTGAAGTTCATTACCCCTGGCTGTACCCACATGTGTCTTTTTGCTGTGCTTCCTCTTTCCTCTGTCTCACAAATGTGTTCCAGTCCACACAACACCCTAAATAATGGTAAATTTGTTTTACATACATAAATATAAGTACAAAACAGTCTTACAGTGGAGTACTTCATCCAGCCAAAACCAACATTAAATAATGGTTTTATATTTTATAAATAAGAATGTCTGTTTCAAAAAGCAAGTTTTCTGTAAAAATCAAACAGTGAACACCTTTATTAAAAGGCCTGCTTCCCCTGAAGCCACCTTTTAACACGTTAGCAATGGAAGACTTAATCATTCAAGGAGCCACTGAAGTGTATCTGTTAAAGGCAGATAAGGCTCTGGATAAAGAGATAAGGGCATGATAATCCTGAACTCTAAGTCTGCCAGCAGTCAAAGCAACAATCATCCACGCCAGAAAGACTGAGAGAACATTTTATGGATGTCTGAGGCTGACAAACAGATCTCCTGCTCACAGATACAAACACATGCCCCTCTTCCAGGCAGCCTGGAAAACTGGCAGTGCTTCCTGCCACTATTGGCTGCCCAGCATATTATGCAAAGGAAACTAGAAGGGATCAATTTTAATTTTATTTTTTTTAAAGCAGCCCGAAGTACAGTGTCATCATTCCAGTATCATCTTCCTTGTCTGTGGAGCTTGGAGACAACTGGCATTGCTCTCTCAGTGCAGTGGCTGCAACTGAAATGTCATTGCCATCATCCCTCTGAGGAAGGGAAATGCTCCAGTTCTGGTAGTTTTACATAAAACTCTACTGAAAGCTGAAATTCCTTGGGTTAACACACCCACAAAACAAGAGGAATAAAGTGCAAACACCGTCCAAGTGTCCACCACAGCTGACTTTGGGCTCCATGCTCTACTTACACTCCTGGTGTGAGCTGGTGCTCTAACAGAATGTACACTCTGTTACCAAAACCAGGACAAACACTCAGCATTCCAGAAGCTGTCCTGGAAAATTCCACACAGGGGGAAGGAAGAGGGAGCACAAACAGATGTCCATGGGCACTAAAGCTGTGAAGATGGCCCAGCAGGGACAGAGAGCCCTGATGAGGGACACTGTGTTCTGAGAGGTGTCCTGATGAGTAACATCACTTGGACTCTTTTGGCTGTGTTTGGCATCATGGGGCTGAGTGATGACACAATGGATTGCCACCTTCCTGCCCTCTCCTCTGGACAAAATTCCACTGCTGAAGAGGTTTTTGGAGATGCTTGTGCACTTTGACAGACTCAGGGCTGGACCCTGTGGGGCTTTTGGGTAGTGGCCAACAAGGACTGCAAATGCACAGGAGCACAATAAGGGAAATAAAACTTATGGGCATTTAATTCAAAAGCCAAAATACTCCTTATACATCCTCCTGAAAAGGCTATGGAAGGGAAAGTGTAATATCTCTTTTTCCTGACCTTTCTTCACCACCTTAAACCAAAGCCTGGCCAAGAGTGCAGATTGTGGTGGTGGCTGTGCTGCAGCAGCACTGAGGGAGCCCTGGACATTCGGGGCTGAAGAGCTCAGTTTTCCTGTTTTGCCAATCATAATGGACACACAGTTGTCCACAATATGGGAATGTAGGTTAAAAAGACAGAAAACCAATCCAATTTGGCTCGAAAGTATCTTCAGAATTATTCAAACCATTGGGATTGGGGGGAAAAAACCCAAGGCACAGCGGAGGCACCAAGGCAATGCATGATTTCCATTACCTGAGAGGATCATTTTCCCTTCAAACTTTAACAAATATAACCAGACCCTGAATGTTTCTTCTCTCTGCTATCCCCAAATGAGAACTAGCATTTGGAAATCAAGCCAAAATCTTTAGCATACACACAGAGGTAATCAGCACACAACCGAGCCAGATGCACATTATGCTATTCCTTATCAGCAAGGAAAGAGATTCCTGCAGCAGTAATTAGAGATAATTAAAGCCTCTCTACAAACTATGCTACTTCAGCAAGCTGGAAATTCCACAATGAGATGGATTTTTAAGAAGTTATGTAATCAAACCAGGGATTTTTTTTCCTGCCTAGCAAGGCCCTAAAACCTGAGATCAAAATATCAAATGACAGAGGTGAACAAGAGACTCCTTTGTGCTCAGTTCTGAAAATAAAGAAGTAAACATTGAAATGTGGAAGTGGATCTTGTGTGATCTGCCAGAAAAACAAAACAGGCTCTGCTGTGGAGAGAAGTGTCCATCTTCTCAGTTCTGCTTCTAGATCTGAAATGTTCCTTGGCCTTTCTAAAATAAACCTTGTTCCCTGCTGGGCAGGAGGTGAGAGCACGCTGCTCCCAAATGCTGACCTCTTGATGGGCAAAGACTCTCCCACCTCCCCAGACAGCCACACATCTGCTCTAAGGCTGACCAGACACGAGCCAGTTCCAGCTGGAAGGCCAAAATAACTTTCAGTCTAAAACCAGAGCAGAGACTGAGAGAGCCATGCAGCTGCTCAGGCTCAGCACTGCATGGACGTGCCCACGGTGCTCCCACTCTGGGCTGGCTCATGAACAGACATCCAAAACCTGCCCCAAACCCAGACCTTCCCCCAGTCCACACAAGACACAGCTCTGGCTGAAAGGTAACACATATCAAGGGTTTAATTATTGCCTGAAGTCAAAGGATAACATGTGTCCAGGTCTCCTGCAGCAACACCTCACTACTCTGCTCCAGATCTGGGGATAACACAGCTCTGCATTGTGCAGATTCAGTCAGTGATAACTCACCATTTGCTGGGGAATTACAGCTCAGATACCACAGCACAGATTTTCACATCCTGCAAATTGCTGCTGAATTCCAGTGCTAACAGGAGCTGAGATTTTAGGCTAAACTCTTTTCCTCTTTCCTGCTGTGCAAATTTAAGACCAGCTTTACTTTTCAAATGTGTAGCTTAAAAGTTAAAGATCATATTGAGCAAAATAATCCTGGAAAATCCGTCTTCTTTAGGTGATGGAAATGATTTGTTTCAAAGATACTTATTTTGAAGGCTCATAAAATAATAGTAGACTTTAGTGTCTGTGTTTGAGAAACATTAAAGAGATATCCAGATGATGCAGACACCAAACCAAGAGGCCCGAAAATGCGACAGTCAAAGCTTGGGAGATCCACTTCATCTTTGCATTTGGCTCCATTTAATAAATTAAATAAAACTGAGTCTGAGTACAGTGAAAGACACGTGCTCCAGGTGAAACACCTCCTGCAGTTCTTCAAACTCCATCCCAACTTGCCTTGTGTAGTTGATTTAAACATTCCCCTTTAGATTTAGCTCTTGAAAGAGATTTAACTTCCTCTAGAGTTTCCAAAATAAGATTTCAGATATGACAGTCTGTCCACTGGTGCACTAAGCCCAGGTCAACCAAATTTTACCTGCAGTGCTAAGATAGGTGAGAGATCAGCCCAGAGACAAACCTGGGACACAGAAATAATGGGTACAAGAACCTTAGCAGGAAGTAGAAGGAAAGCCAACAGCTTTCCCAGGGTGGAACAGGGAGGGAATGCCACAAGCAGGTCTGACAATGGATACAAAGGTTTCTGTTAAACGTTTCCATTAGTAATGTAAAACTAATCTCCAGAAAACTGACTTTAGCTCATCACCTGTTCCACACCCTAATCCAGCTGCTCAGAGTGGTGATGTATCACTGACAATTCCCTTGAAATTTCTCTTTAAAAGATGGAGCTGGAGTCTTTCATTCTCTGTGGGCACTGACAGGGAGCATTTTCATTTTATTTTGCCGAGGCAGAAAATGTGCAAACTGTGTCTTGTAATCTGCATGGGAGACTGGGAATGACTTGCTGAAAATTTAATACAACACTGAATAAAGATTCATTGCTTCTTCCAATTCATCCAAATGCCAGAAGTTCACATTCAGAGCCAAACTGGGCTAGTCTTTAACCAGCACTCCAAGGAGGAACATTTAACTTATGGAACAGTTGATTTGAAGGGGGAGTTTACTGAAGGCAGAAATATTCCTTCATATTGTCCCTGCATTTAAAAACCTAGTTCACACAGATCTCCTCTAAAATACATTATTATATGCTCTTTATAATAAAATTTACAGTATTTGTCTCGTGTACCTTGACTCCATCCAGAACAGCTTTTATGACATCTTTCACTGTTGTCACCATCTCTTTGTCCTCTGAATTCAGCCCCTCCAGCATGACCTGGTCAGACCAGCGGATGAGGTTGGCCAGGCTCTGATACACTCGGCTGTAGCAGGATGAGATGGCAGAGCTGCACAGCAGGGCAGGGAGCAGTTGGGAAAAAAGAACAAAAAGAAATTTTGGAGATGTTCTCAAACATTATGAGAGTGAGTTTCACACTGTGCATTTCACTGCTTTGCTCTCTGACACTCAGAATTTGTGCTGAGCAGGTGACAAAGCTCAGGCTCCTCCTTCACTGCAGCTGCTCTCCCATTCTCTAGCACCAAATGATGACAGTTTGAAGGTAAAACCTTCAACAGCTCATTCCCAGGTATCAGAAGGAATTATCTGGCATGCAGGTTAACACAGCAATGCTAAAAATAACATGCTTTCCATCTTAATTTACAGCTCCATCCTTTGCCTTAACTTTAAAGATAAGTATTTAAGCCCTACATTTAAGTTGAAGCTATAATATTTCAGCATTATCCTTCTTCCTTATTAGCTCTCCCCAAAACCACCTTGGATCACTGAGAGCTGAGTCCATTCATTCCTTTACAAATCACTGCCTCACTGTTTATAATGCCTGAAAACATGTAATTAAAATTACTTCTGTAGAGAAATTGAACTGAATGAATTTCAGGTTTGAAAGAGGAAGGGTGTTGCTTTATTTTGCTTTTAATGAGAAACAGAATTGAAGCTATTGTTCTGAAGGGAAAAAAAAAAAAGAAAAGAGTTTTGGAAGGATGACAAATCTAAATAAAAGTTAACTGTAACAACAGTGCTCCCAGGCATTTTCCTGGCCATTCTGAAAACACTGACTTCATTACTAAACAAGGTGTGTTAACAGTACTGCTGATGGCAACGCTTCAGTAATTCTTTGTCACATTAAATCAATTTCAAACTGCATCAAAACCATAAACAGATAAGAGAAGGTGTAATCTTGCAATCATTACTGATACAAGTTGCTCCAAATCTTCCCATTTCTCTCTGGTTCCCATTTTACTTTGGCTTAACTCCAGTAACTTCATTATCTGTGAGAAAAGAACCAAGCCCACGAGCACCAATGAGTTTATTCAGGTGAATGAGGTTTGCAGGACTGGGGAAAGAACTACTGTCAATTACAAACCAGGGGATGCAAACAATGGCAAGGACTTGATTGTTTGGTTGCTGTTTGGGGTTTTTTTAAGGCTTGCTGCTTGCCATTTGCTCTCATTTCAAATGAAATTAGCTTGGTAGGAGATATTTCCTAAACATGGCCCTCCCCCATCTCTTTCTAAGGCTTTGATTTCTTTGCCATTAATCTTCAGTCTACTTCCTTCTAAGGAGGCAGTAATTGAAAGCCCATTTTGTGTGAGATTTAATTACTTTCTTCCTTGATACAAATGCTTCCCCTAAAGTAAAAAGAAGCCAAACAATAATTGTAGGGCTTTCTTCATCACTGACACAAATCTTGCTGACTTTTCTTGAGGGGGATTTGCCATCAGAATCACCCCTTTGTGTCCTGCCACTAAAGTACACAGGTAGGGAGAGAAGGATGTGGCTTTTTTGAGACAGCCACATCCCCTTTTGGGTTTTTTGGAAGGCTAAGCAAGACAGGGCATGGACATGGGATCTGTGCTTTAATGCACACTGTTTACAGAAATACACCTATCACTGGGTAGAGGACTTTCCCATTCTAACAGATTTGCTCACTGTGATTCAACAGATCCACCCTAAACTGGATCTTACCTGTCCCAGCCACAGGTGTGATACTCACCCATTTCCTCCTTCCTTTTGCCAGCAGCAGCCCTGGCCTGAGCACTGGGGCCAAACACAACTCAGCATCTCTGTTTGCAAAGTATTTGGCATCCCAGTGCTGCCTCAACTACATTATGAACCTTCCCTGTGCCAGCACTGAAATAAGCATCTTGAAAGAAAAAATCTGGAGATATTTAATGGGAAAACAAATAGGAACAGCACAAAAACTGGCAGGATTTCAGGAACCAAACACCTGCATTTCTCTTCTTAGTTCTGTGCTTTTCTCTGTCTATGTTAACTTTGCTCTTTCAGTATTATTTAACAATGTTTGTTTGTTTTTGGGAAATCAATTGCTCCATGGGATGAACACCAACAATATCTCTATGGCTTGGCAACACCACAGATTCTTATAATCCATGCTGAGCTTGGCTTTGGCAAATTTCTGCTTCTTTCCTGGCTTCAAACCCACTGCCTAACTGGTAAAAACATAATCTGTTAACATATAAAGCAATAATCTGTTGAGTGAGGCAGGAATGAACTTGGACTGGTTAATCTGTTGAAGTACATCTATTTACTTCTGTATCTGATCCAGTAAAATCCAAAAAGGCAGTTAAGAGTACAGGCTCAGACTGCTGTAATATCAGGGTGGATAAACTGAGCACAAAAAATGATTACTCTGAAGATAAACTCCTTTTTCAGGTGAAGCTGTTGGATTTGTTAGCTTTTAGGGTATCACCACGGATTGCAGAAACAGGAATAGCATCTGAGGAGACTCTCCCTCTAGAAAACTATGAATTTCCAAGTTTATGCTAAGAACCATCCCTTCCTCCCTCTGAAAGCAGCCTGATTTGCTTTATCCTCCTATGGCATGAGCTTCTTCACAGCAGGGAACCTGCTTTTAAATGAAGTCTGAAAACCACCACGTAATTAGTAAAACCAGCATCAGCATCTCCTGCACGACGTGGTTCTTCAGATAAAGAAGGAGCCTGTTGGTCTGTCATGGTCCCAAAACCCAAGAAGGAGACTCACCTTTGCTGGATGCGTGGGTCAGTCTGCACCAAGGGCAGGATGGCTTCCAGCACTTTGCTTGCTGAGCCTGGCAGCATCTCTAATACTTTGTTATCAATTGCCATTTTGTCCACAATGGTCTTAAAGTAGCGCAACGCACTGACAACCTCCTTCTCCTTTTCCTCTAGCCATGATACATTCTAAAGAGGAGGGGAAAAAGGAGAGATATGTTAAAACTTCAGTATTTTTAAAAGCAGAGCTCCTTTAACACACTCAAAATATGGTGACACTGAGGTGTATTCTAGGAGTGGAAAAAAGCCCTTCTACCACAAACACTTTTAAATTGAATTACTGCTCGTTCAAAGGAATAGTCAGTGCTAGATTACACTCCCACTTTAACCTTCAGAATTACGTGCATTCCAAACTGAAGGCTGATCTTGATCAGTTTTAGGCTAAGATTAACACCACTGATGACATCAAGGGCACTGCTTTGAAACCCAGGCCCTGAACTGGGAAGGTGAAAGAAAAAAACACTTCACAGAATGGTTTGGGTTGGAAGCTCAGCCTTAAAAGCCATCTCCACCCCCTGCCATGGACAGGGACACCTTTCACTGTCCCAGGGTGCTCCAAGCCCTGTCCAACCTGGCCCTGGGCACTTCCAGGGATGGGGCAGCCACAGCTTCTCTGGGCACCCTGTGCCAGGGCCTCATCACCTTCTCAGGGAAGAATTTCTTCCTAATATCTGATCTGAACCTGTCCTCTGTCAGTTTAAAAGCAACACTCCTTGTCCAATCACTACATGTCCCTGTAAAATACATGAAAACATTCAAATAAACTCCACTCTGATGAACCTCCAATCTAAATAATTTTGTGATGCTGCTGGAACAAGAGAACTCCCACGATTTCCATGAGGACAAACTGTAAAAGCTAAGTTTTGGCATTGGAACAATTCATTGGAATAAAGCTGAGCTGAGCTGTGGTCACCAATTTCCATGCCACCACCAACACCAGAGGAGGAAATTCAGAAGTGATACATGATACCTCAACAGCATTCTGGACAGGGATATTTTTTAAAAGTTTTCAACAGTATGCCTGGAGGACTTTTAATGCCACAAGTACTTCCTAAGTGAGATTTAAATGAACTACTGAACACTGCTAGAAAAGGAGCAGGGAGCTTAGCAGAGTCAGATTTCATCCATTATCTTCTCAGTAAATTCAGCTTCAAGAATTAATGACCTATGGGCATTGTGTGCTCCCCATACTCTTGTCAGCTGTTAAACTGCTGTTTTTCTGCAAAATCAGGCCAGCAGCCCAAAAGGTTTTAGGAAGAACAATTTATAGGCAGCACTGGTTAGTAATTTGGGGCCAGTTGCATAAAAGGATTAGAATCCCAAGTTCCATCTAGCTCCAGCTTCAGAAGTCTAAGTCCCAGTCCAAGAACTGCAAACCACCCTGTGATTTTTCATCTCATCTGGGCAGTGCCCAAAATCTGCTGCTGCTTCCCCTTTGGACAATACTTCTTGCCAGGAACCTCAAGTTCTGATCTACAGCCCACAGTGCCCAGAACTGCCTTGCTGAGGACCATCCTGGCAACTCACTGGGATAAAAAATGACAGTTCCCATTTTGCAGGGATGTGCCCTCACCACTGCACAGTTTATTCCAGGATACAGAATCATGAAAACATCCAGGTTGGAAACTCCCTCTGAGTCCAACCATTAATCTATGGAGAGCCTCGGCCTCTCCCGAGAAGGTTTTGCACTTCATGTGAAATGATCACACATTTTAGGGATCAGAGAGTCTGTAAATTCCCTGGTTAAGTATGACCATGGCCCAGCAGTCAAAGCTCTCAAACAGAAGTGAAAAAATGCAGATTGCAGTTCCTGCTCCAATGGCTGTTTATGGGTTTCATTCAACAACTGTTTCCCGTAGAAAGGCCTTAATAGCTTAAACACTCTCCTGGTGCACAGGAGGGATGGGCCTGACAGAGTTCAGGGCTGAGAATGACAACTGGAAACACAAATCTTTCCTCTGAGCACACCAGGGGATGCAGATCCAGCCACCAGACACTGTCTGGGACACAGCCCTCCTTTTTTATTTTGGTTTTTTTTTCCCCTGCTAGTTCTTTGCGTGACATTCCCCAAGGAGCACTTTTCAATGAATTCTCTTCCAATGTCCAGAGGTGTGTAAATGTGTGCACAGAACCATGGAATGGTTTGGGTTGGAAGGGACCTTAAATCCCATCTCATTCCATCTCCTGCCATGGGCAGAGACACCTTCCACTAGACCAGACTGCCCCAAGCCCTGTCCAGCCTGGCCTGGAACACTTCCAGGGGTGGGAGAGCCACCCATTTCTCTCTTGGGCATTAAATGAAAAAAAGTTCAAATTCAGGCAAAACAGCATCTCCTCCCCACTCCCTGCCTGACACATATAGATATTTTTGGATGATTTCTGAAATTTTCCCTTATTAATCAAATTGCAGATGCATCATGTATGAGACACAGCTGTCCCAGAAAGGGTCACAGTGAGTTGTACAGAATACACCCAATTACAAAAGTTGGAATCATCCTTTTTTTTCTTACATTTTGGCAGTGTGAAACCTATCATAAGTCTGTATATAGCACTGAAGGACACTCCTGTTCCTAAATTTGCCTTAGGATAAGACAGGATTCAGGGGACAAAAGAAGGTCCTGAAAAGAGCTCCCCCAATGTTGTCCCTATCCAGGTATAAAGGGGAAGAGGAGCTGATGATGTTTACATGAGCTGAGCATATCCTTCAGCTTACACATTGTGATTTTACATTGATTTTCAGTATTGCTATTTCTGCTCTACAGTGATTATCTACTCCAAGAGCTCAAAAATAGCATCTCAAGTACTTAAGAGGGAGAAAAGGATGATATTTGGTTGATCAAGTGAGCCTTCTGACAGAACATCTCCCAGTTTGTCAACTAATGTCTGTATTCCAGTGAGAAAAGCTGATGACAATCCAGGCACAACCTCTTCCCCACTCCCTCCACACACAGCTAATGAGCTGACTACATCCAACTAATTGATTAGTTGGACAGAAGCGACTAAAATAGATAAGGAATGACCCAGAAATCAACAATATTTTGCAGTATAAAAATGAATGCAGCTTAAATAATCATGTATAGTAATAAAAATTATTGCAAGTGTTTTGCTTTCCAAAAAAACATCTCAATCTGTACATCAAAAATGGTTTTAATGTCCAGCATGGCTTATTAGTAGAGCGTCTTGCACTGTTTTTAGGGGAAAAATAGAAAAGCAAAACCTTCATCTATTATTAACATGCATTTGCTATAGACCACATATTGAAAAGGGCTCTTCATTTTCTAATGTATTTAATGCGGTCACGTATCAATTTAAAGAGTGGCCTCTAAATTATCTCAAGATGCCATCCTGAACCATCATTGGAATTAAAAGCCTTCAAGGAGTACTCTCACTGTTGTTTTGAGGTTTTTTAAATTTTATTTTTTAAACAGCACTCAGCAATGCAGCGTGTTTGGCTCCCTAGAAAACTTTTCCACAGCCTCCTGGGGACAAAACTACAGCCTGGGGAATAAACCCTCATCATCTTGCACTTGATGGTGCAGAATAGGGTGAGGAAGAGCTGCAGAGGCTTCTCTGGGTGCTAAGCAAGTCACTCAGCCTAAGAAAACTTTATCTCGCTGGCTGCTCTCAGTAACACTGCAACAACTCTGAGCAGAGATAATCAGAGAAATTCTGCGTGCCTGCTGCTGCACGCTGGATGAGACTTTCAACAGCTGAGAATGATGTTTAATTATCCTAAACAACCTCAACTGTCCTTAACTTCTGGCTTCCATTTGTACTTGAAAACTGACTGCAACAGTGTTGTCACAGAGATAGTCCCAGCTACACAATCAGGTCACAACAGGAGAGGAGATAACACAGATCCATTTGTGACCTCATTTCTTAGAGGACCCGGAGTACATTTGGTCTGAGGAACATTGTGCTGGATCAGCAGCTGCTGGAACACTGCTGTGTGACTCTCCCTGCTGCTGTCATCAGAGATTGAGCACATCTTTGGAGCAGCTTCAAGGATGTGCTCGCCTGTGTCTGGGATTTTTAGAAAGATCACACCCCAAAACCAGGCAGCTCTTTGGAAGCTGCAAGCAGAACCCACAGGGTGTGCATGTGGGGAGGATGTGTCAGGCCATACACCACGCTACATAATGAGGTATTTAAATGCTTTTGGAAGGTCTCATCATGCTCTCCAAAGGAAAACACATTTAATACTACACAGTGCTGTTTATAGGTAACCATAAAGAAACCCCAGGGATCTACGAGCTGCAGAATTATGCAGAGGACAAAGTCACACACCAGATTATCATAATCTGAGTACCAGGAAGCAAGAAACCATCAGAATAACAGAACATGGCCTTTGCTTACTTTGTTCACTGACTTCTCAGGTGTTTTCACCGTCAGGTCAGCTTGCTTTCCTTTCTTTGAGGGTGTTCTCTTTATTTTTGGTGAATGAAACTTGCCCTTCAACTTCATCGTGAACGAGGAGAGATGGGAACGCTCAGAATCTAGAAAGACACAAAAAAGCATTACTGGATTAGGGCAAATATGCTGAAACCAGGGGCGTTGAGTTACAGCATTATCTGGAAGACACGTGCACCATGTAAATTTATTGAGTGGAACACAATAAAGAAAATTAATAAAGTGTGGCTCTATATTATGTTTCAAACCACAATATCATCATCACTTCCTGCTTTCCTCGACCACAATATCACCATCATTTCCTGCTTTCCCTTGGAGGCAGAACACTGCAAAGGACAGGCAGGGACAGTGGGATTGCCACTGCTCTGTGCCTTGGAGGGAAGAGGAAAAACACCTCTCTTCAAAGCACTTATCTCCAGTAGGTCCCCAAGTACTTTACAAAGGAGGCAATCATCGTGCCTCTTTGGCAGATGAGCAGCTGAGTCAAGGGGATGAAGTGAGTGGTTCACAGACCTCTGGCAGAGCAGAGCCCTTGGCTGTGGGTCAGTGCAGGCAGGGCTCTGCCTGGTACCAGCCCCTGGCTGCTCCAGGGATGGAGAACACAGTCCCAGGTAATGCCCTTCCCTACTCAGCAGCACCAATTCTGAATGTGGCCCCACGGGTAACCTGAACAGAACTGCCAGCCCTTGTCATCTGCAGTGGATTTCACTTCCAGTGTACCAGACAAACCAGAGAACAGAGGAACCTCTTCGGTACTGGGGCATCCTTCAAGGAGCTGAACTGCTCAGCCCTTTAAAAAATTCTATTTTCTTTGTTTTTTGAATATCTAAAAGCAGAAGTCTCAAAGATTTGCAAACATGCCATATGCAGACTTAACTGTTGAAATACATTTTCATCTGTTTAACCATGAAGCTAAATAAAACTAAGTTGCCTTGTAGAGAGCAATTTAGAAAGTATTTTGAGCAAAGAGCACTTTAATAAATGAAGGTCTGAGTTGCTCTCTAGTGACCCAAATAATTCAGCAGAAGTTACTCAACTTGTCTGTAACTACATCATAAGAAAAGTACGCGGTTTTGCTGTAAGTTTCATTTTTCTTTTAAGTTATTTGTGCATTAACTGCGTGGCTGTAATGAGTCCAGAGGACAGCCCCATGCATGCAGCACTGCAGCACCTCGTTAGCATGCAGGCTGCAAGCAAACAGCAAAGGCTGCTGAGTCAAATGTACCAGCAGCTGAACACCACAGAGCAGTGCAAACCCTGTTCCTCATACTCAGGAATCACCTAACCACAGCTCGAGGAAAAGAACCTTTGCTTGCCTCCTTTTAAACCCTATTTCCTGGTAAGGTGTTATGACCCTCTGTGAGCACTCTCACCAGAACTCGGGTTAGTTATGTCCTCTAGACCAAGACTTTGCAGGCATCCTATGAATGGAAGCTCCATGAGCACCGATCCTAATCTAGTCTGGCTGCAAACCTGCTCTCCACTTACACAAGTAAATGTTTTCTCAGGTTTTCTTTGTATCCTAAAGTCCTGTTTAGTGCCTGAGGAGGGAGGCACTAAAAACCTTGGCCACTGCAGATAAATCCAGGCATATCAGTTGGCCTCTGAAGAATCACTTACAGCAGCTGGCACCCCAACTTAGCAACAATTTACGTCAGTGCTTTACATCCACAAGAGGATCTCCAAACCTTTAAAACCTCTCTGTCTCCACAGGGTGCTGAAGGTCACCACTGAGGAGAGTTCCTGGCTGCTGTGATAACACTCTTGAACTCCTCCCTGGAAAATCATTTGTATTTATTCTGTACACCATATGAGAATTTCCATATTTGCACGCATATGCACGCTTGCCATGAGAAGTCATGGCTCTGAATTAATTTTTCAAGAACTGGCAAACAATTACAATAATTAATCTACAGGGAGGTAATGGTGACAGCAACAAATTGTGTCTGGCTCCTCCACAGGCTGCAGTGAGATCCAAACTGCCCATCTCAGTAAGAAAACACTCAGTGCCTACAAAGCCTTTGGTTACCTGTGGTGATAATTTTGCATTATTGGGACAAGATACCTGGAAGGGAGAAAGATTTCAAAAGATTACCATTTCCTTATCTCTTTGTCACCAGACATCTCTACCCACATTCACAGGGCAAGCACACGAATGGCTGAACCAATGCGTCTGCATGGTCAGGAATCTCAAAAAGGAGATGTCACCAGAGAAAGTTCCTTTTCTGCTGACAGCACATCCTCTTCACCACCAGCAGCAGCCAACCACTGCCTCTTTGTTCTTTTTACCCTTTGGTCACATCAAATCATTTGTGTGCCACACTCTGAGGGAAGAGAGACCCACAGAGCAAGGACAGAAGCAAGTGGCTGGAGCAGAATAGGAACTGCTTAAAATAGTACTGGTGAAGTAAACCAGCTGACATTTGCAAAAATAATAAACATTATTGTTTGAACAGCCCTGCTAAGTCCTGCTTTGAAGATCACAAATTAATGCAGCTTTTTACTGCCATGGCTTTCCGTCTACACCAAGCCCTTTCCAGCTCTCATCTGCTCACAAGTTTCTGATGCATTTGCAGTTAAACAAATGAGTCACAAACCAATATTCTCTCACACTCAATTACACTTAGCACTTAAAATAGCGCTTTTCTTGTTCCAAGCACATTACAAACACATCGTTCTCATCCTTAAACAGTCAGGCCTTAACCTCCCTCTGCAGATGGGAAGCAGGCACAGAGGTGAAGCAACTTGTCTAAACAGAGCAGAGGGTGAGTCAGTGACTGGCGCAGCATCTCCTTCACTCTGCAGGCCCTTGGTCCTCTCCCCCTGTTCATGGATCAAGCACGGAGCTCCTGTGATTGTGTTCAGTGAATGCCAACAGAGTTATTCAGCACACTGGGCTTTACAGTTTGCAAGCTGATACATCATTCAAGCATTATAAACAGAATTTGCTTTGTAATGGATCTGGATGAAGTGGTATAAAAGAGAAGTGACACTTGAGTAGGAAGGGATTCTAGCTCACAGGTGTAAGGGACCTAAGCTTTTTCAGATGAAGCCTGAAACCTTCCTCTGAAGAGCAGAGCTGAGCAAGACTTCCTAGACCAGTTACCAGAGCACTGGTCTGCTTTAAAAAAGTAACTTTCTTCACACTATATTTAAATTTAAATATCTTACATGTCCTGTGTGTCTGTCCAGTTAAAGAGTTCAAACAGCACAACACATCTTTACATATTAAACAATATAACATACACAGAGGCAGAAAACAGAGCCATGGCAGTGCTCAAACCACTTCTCCCATCCCTCTGCTCCTTCCTGCCCATCTACAGTAACCAAACCCCTAAATGCAGCATTGAAGTTGTTCTGAGCTTGGGAGTTTGCCCACTGGAAATTATTCTATCATATTACGCTTGCCTCTTGTTGATGAATAGCCAGCAGTGTTTAGCTGGAGTCTCAGCACCGACTTTCTCCTCTCTGCTGTGCAGGAGGAGGGTACCCCACACTTATTTCTATGCAGTGTCCAAATATTTGTGAAATGAATGGGAAAAGTCAGGGTAATAAATTCAATGGAGTGATTTCAACTGGAAGGGGAAAAAAATAAGTTGTAACAAAATGTTTCTGTCTCAAAGGAACCACTGACTTTCCATCCCCTCATATTTCATCTGTCTGGATGCTCTGCTGCTGCACACAAGTGGAAAAAGAAAACCCTTCAAAATGACTTTATTACAAATCTGAGTTTCTTGATTTCTGACTGGAAGCTTTACTACGTCACTCGTTTCATAGCAAATTCCATCCCTGTCCGTGAGGCTCCCGCTCCGCTGTGCTTGAACAGGCTCCAGCTGTTGAGTCATGGCCCTGCTCAGCTCCCAGGCTCGTCTCCCCGGCACGTGTCTGGGGTCTGACCACACACACACCACCCCAGAGCTCGCCTGACACTCCTGCTCCAACCAGCCCTTCTGCCAGGTGTGCCCAGAGGGGTTTTTCAGTCTCCTTCAAGCCCCCAGACCAGGCAGACCATGGCTAAGGAGACCATGGCCAACCAGGAGCCACCCGATTCCACATCAGCTCCCCAAGCTCCAGCAACTGGTGAGGCTGCTGCCAGTTTGCCAACAGAGAGCTAAATCTGGTGAGGAAAGAACTGCAGGTTTAAAACAACAGTGGATTAATAGGGAAGGCAGATAAATCAGCTTATGTGCTTGTGGGTGAAGAACCTAAGGCTGCTCAGGAGAAAGCTGGCAAGTCAATGCCCAACGTCCACCCTCTGCCATAGACTAATGGTCACTCTCCACTGGGGTTCAAATGAAGGCCAGAAAATAAGACAAAACACAAGCTGGTGAATTCCACCTAGCTACGCCAGCAGCACATTATTTGCTTTGAAGTCAAAGTGAAAGTTCAGCCTTTTACAGAGCTCAGTCACAGCAGAGTTTCCATCTGTTGGGTCCCACTCGTCAGCCTCGTGTAAGCAGCACATGGGAGGCTTCAGACACGGGAAAAAAATCCCCTGCCTGCTTCTGCACCTCCTGGTCCTGTTTTTGTCACTACTGCTCCATGGCAGGGAGGCTCCAGCAGCTGGGTAAGGCTGCTAAACTTGTCTAGTGCTTGGATCATACAAAACTAATCGAAAATAGACTTATTTTTCATTAAAACCCCACAAACTTTAGAACATAGTACCTTTTCTTTCCTTCACCTGAATAAACTAAACCCTCCATTTTCTCTCTGTGTTCTCAGACACCAAAACCCTGCAGCTTAGAGGACGCACCACCTTAAAAAAGGGTTATAGTTCATTTTCCAGCTTGTCCTGACTCTTGTGGCTTGTTAGAAAGAACGAAGTGGAGTCTAAAAATCTTATTCCCCAAATGGTTCCTTTTTCAAAGGCCATTTGGGTCTCTGCTGGATGCACATATTTAAAAGCTATCAGATTAAAAATAACAGCGGACATCTCTCCCCATGTCATAATGAAGCTATTGTGCACATTTTTAATCAACTGCTCCTGCCACTTTTGCCACGAGTCCTTTGAAGGCAGCAGTGACTTATGTAATGAGTTACACAACGATGCCCATTAAAATGGCATTTGTTCCCTTGGGCTCAGCTCCATCATTTGAGAAGACAAAAGGCAAGTTCCAAGGCTTCAGCTAAACCCTAGCTGACAGGGACTTTAAGGGTTCTGAAGCAAAAAGCAAAAATAACGAGCTAGAGTTCAAAACAACCTTTCTGCTGAGGATGTCAGTGCTGCTAAAGGCTGGGCTACTCCACATACAATTCTGCTCTTAGGAAACACAGGAAAACAGGTGTTTCAGGAGGAGCAGACAGGCACACGAGAGCTTACCACGATAATCAGGAAACGTGCTGCAAAGCACAGGCTTTCCCAGATTTAATATGAGTATTACTAAAATTCCCAACATCTTCTTTCCACCCTTAGGGCAAGGGTGATACACACCTGTGAGCACACACATCTGGGGGACTGTGCCCTGGCTAAAGCTTTTGGGCTCACTTGTTATGTAAATATCAAAATCAGTGACTGACAGAAAATCC
Source organism: Petroica traversi (assembly GCA_025920805.1). Lineage (NCBI taxonomy): Eukaryota > Metazoa > Chordata > Aves > Passeriformes > Petroicidae > Petroica > Petroica traversi. Next base: position 5,907,767 of record JAHLSL010000016.1, read on the forward strand.
AAGCCTTTGAGCTTTGCAGGAAACAGCCGAGCTCCTCTGCAGAAGAGCTGGCACAGGAGGCACAGTGTAATGCTCACCACTGAGCTGTGGGCAACAGAAAACTACTGCAGGGGCACTTGTAAAAATAAATTTTAATAATTCTGTCTTGTGACTAAATGTCCAAGTCTGCCAAAGTGTAACTGTGAAGTGGGACAGAAAGCACGAGGTTTTAAGGAGGGTTGAAGAAACAGATGAGGAGGAACCCAGATATATTCCCCACCCATTCACACCTGCAATGTGTCACTGGCTCACCCATTACACAGCAAACAGGCTTCAGCTACTTTTCACACCCTCTTTCTCCAGAAGTCCTGAGGATGTTTGGAAGCCTAAAAATGCTGATATGCAGCACTTGTGCGATGCTGCATGTTCCCAAAAGGATGAACTGGGATCCTGAGTACAGAAAAGACAGAATGCAACAGAACAGAATTAAAATATCCCTTTTAAATGTATCACTGCTGCATCACGGGCACTCAAAAGCCTCAGACCTACTACTCCCAGCTCTGTGAGTTTACTTTTCTCAACTTTGCCATTATCCCCAGAGACCGAAGCAAAGAGAATTTATGCAGAAACAAAAAAAGACCTGGTAGGGGACCTGGAAAGGAAAAAAAAAAGGGAGGGTCCGATGTCAATCAGGAAGTTTGCCCACCCTAACCTTTGTACCTTAGGTGGAGTTGTTTGTAAGCTGCTTCAAGTCCCTCTCCAGGGAATCCAATTGCTAGGAGAGCTGCCAGGTTTTAGAGGAAAACGATGGAGGAAGGGCAGCTGAGAATCAAACAATCGTTCTCGAGTGCTAAAGAAACTTTTCCTCTAACATCACGTCACCTTGGAAGCAGCCAGCTTTGGGGAGCGGAAAGACCGACTGCCCTTTTTCTTTTCTGGCAACATTACAGTGAATGAGCATAAACCAGTGAGCATTAATGATGTGCAATGACAGCACACAAACTTCTCTGGAAAAGGGAGGCTCAGTTCCCTCTCAGCTGGCCAGGCAATGCTCACTGACTCACAGGCTTCATTATTTTTATGCCGCCCTCTGGGGCCTCCAGAGGAAGCAAAACATTTTTATTTGTCAGAGAGCACATTTTTATTTTGAGATTTTTTTTTTCTTTCTAAGCAACCATGAATGAGGCATCTCCAGCTGCAGCAACCTCATGTGGAAAGAGCTTGCAGTGTTTGTAAGGGAATTGGAAGGCAGGGAGGGCAACTTATCAATTCAGCCACGTCTCCCATCTGCAGTGAAAAGGACTGGGTTAGTCAACAACATTAATTTTATGGTGCATTAACACTACAGCTCTTCTTCCTTCCAGTATCATATGTGGAAGCAAATCTTCAGGTTGCAAGCAAGAGAAGCTGCACATGATCAAACAGCAAGTGAAGAGCAGCTGACCAGATTCCTTTCTACTCTTTTTGCCTGGTATTTCAGAATAGAGAAATCACCCTGCATGCAGATACATAAACCAGGAATCCTTCACCTGCTGAAAACTGCAGCAGTATCACTCAACCGGTATACAGGGGAAAAAGAAAAGAAAAAGGCAAAAAGCTAAAATTAATCCAACAAGGAGGGATTTAAGAAAGCAAAACTGCTACTCAAGTTCAGTTTCCTCCAGCACACTAAAGCTGGCTTTGAGATTTTTTTTTGAGCAAGATACTGTAATTTATTGATAAGGAGCAGACAGGGCTTTTGCTGTGGTTTATCGAAAGCTGCTCCAGCAGACTGGTGCCATTATCAACCCCCAAGCAGAAACACCAGCAATCACCAACAAACCTTTGTGCAGCATCTGGTGAGTCTCTGGTAATTTCCCATCCAAGTACTGATTTTGCACAGCCCTGCAAGCCCCAGAGATTACAACACTGGTAACACGACTCGTAAATCCCCCAGTGCCAACAGCACTAGAACAACAAGAGGCTCAAGTAGCCTCCAACACCAACATGAACAGTGTGGTCCTTGCTCACCCTGTTCTACCCATGAAAGCCACCAAGGATGACAAATAAACATTTCATTTTAAATGAAAAAAAAATAACCCAGCTACCAGGCAGAACATCTGCATTACTTCAGCAAACAGCTCCGAACAGAGAAATTGCAACGGTCGAGAGGGAATCTGCTGAATTTCTCTGTTCACCAAACATGACTTAATATGGGGTCCGTGGGCATCCCCACTTGTCTAGCAGCTTTTGGAGGATACGGTCATGACAGTGATTCAGACAGCTAAAAATAAAGCCCTGCAGGCACAAGTGTGCGTGCGCAGCACCTGAGTCACTCCGGGCTGCAGGAGCCCAGAGCCAAAACTCATCCATTTCATTGACACCACTGCCATGGCCAAGCAAAAAGCCTCGTCACCGAGCTCTGCTGCAAATCCTTCTCCCCCACTCTCATCTTCCCAAGCACATTTAAGCTCTTTCTTTGCTGGGCTTGGATTTCAGTTGTACGGCTCACAGCTTTGAAACTCAGAGCTGAAAGATTATAACCCAATGTTGCTGAAGCTGTTTATCCATCTCCAAGGTGACAGGATGTCGTCACAGGCACTCGGCAGGACACCGAGCAGAAAGGCATTATTTCAGATGCTTTAGGGAAAAGCCTAATTGCTCACAACCTGGCCATAGGTTCAACAGCTGACAAACAAGGTTGTAAATGGAACCTTGGCTTCTTGTCTGCCCCACAGCACTGGCTCTGAATGGGAAAAACTCTGCCCTCTTCCATCCTTGGAGAGTAACCTCCGCTCTCATTCATTAGGCAATGGAAAAAAAAAAACAGAGAAGCTGGCTCAGATCTGCCTGACACAATTTCCAGTTGCTTTGGACATTACTAATTATAGTCATCTTTATTTTTGACCTCTGATTACAGACTCTTTGCACATTCAGCCAGAATGGCAAAGATAACCCCTCTTTTCTAGTAGGCTTGGGAGGAACCTCATACCCTGCCCAAAAGCCACCGCCCACACTCATCCGAGCTGAGCACAAGAAATAAGATGAAAACATGGAAAGCATTTGCTTAAACATGCTCGGATTTACTTCCTTCTTTAGCAAGTGCCATGATCAAGGGCAGCAGTCCAGGTGAGAGTGTGATGTAAGCTCTTTTCCATGCATGTTCTGAGATGAGCTAACTGCCCCGCGCGGGAGCCTCAATCCTCACTGTTCTGACTAGCACTGTATCCTCAGGGCTCAGATGCTGAAAAGTAGATATTCACTTCAGTGAGATTAAACAAGCCTGCACAACTCCAGTGCACCATGCTGGGGGCTCACATCTCTGCACGAGAGAGAAAAATGAATTTCAGGAACCAGGCCAGCATTATCTGCTAGAGGCACTGCAACACCAGTGTAAACTTCCCTAATAATGCTTACTCAATAAAACAAGGCATCACAGGAGGGCTATGCAAATCCCTCAACTTTGAAGTGCTGCTCTCCTGCTGCCCCAAAGGACCAGCTCTGTATCTCCACACAGCCAGACAAGTGTGTGTGCAGAGCGATACAGCGGCACTGCAGGTGTGAGATTTCTGATGGAATCAGGTCGGAAGCTGCTCTGACATTATTGTTGTGCTGTTCTGCAAAGGGTTAAGAAGCTGCAGGCCATATACTCAATTCCATACTCTGTTCTGTACCTGATAGGATCTGCAACCAAACCACCAGCTTTATTGCCTGCCTACAGGCAGGAGGAAATATTAGTCTTCTATAAGCACAATTTGAAACATCAGTGCCTCCAGCAAAGGGAAACCGAGATGTTAATTGAACTGAACAGCCCAGGAGGGAGCTCCCTCTTCCCTTCCTTAGCTGTAGGATTAGCACATCCCTACACCACCATGGCAGCAAACATGAGGTACCTTAGGGAGTCTAAGTGTGATGTCTTTCACTCTGCTGCACATAAACATTAAAGTTACTTAGCAGCAAACAGTTATTTGTGACAACTTTCTATTTTATCCCATCTCCTCATGCCTGAAATAAAATCTCCTAGTGGTCTTTGGCAAACAGGTTTCAAGGCAAAGGCATACTGACACCAGCACCTCAGTTCTCCCCACTCTTTTTGGCAAATCCTGATTTCGAAAGGTACAGAAGGCTGAACTTCTACAGCAGCAAACCCCAGCAGACTTGTACAAACATCTACAACAACAGGAAGGGAGTCTGAAGGAATCCATCCCATCTCTAACTCATCTGAGCCTACTGAAGACTTGAGGTTTCAGTAGCAGGGAAACAGTCACTAGAATTTTACTTGTTAATTTAATTTTGAAGAAAAAGCAGCCATTCCCCCGCTACTTCAGAATATTACTCAGCCTAATGCAGTGACAAGTTTGAAAACCTACTTAACAAGGGGATACCTGAGCTTGATTTCTTTGGCACATCATTCTTTGCTGGCATACAATGTATCACCCTATCTGCATTTAACAGTTCCTGTCATATTTAATGGAAATTCCCAAAAGTTTGCCCTACTAAGAATCAATTTCAACTTTTCGATGAACTCTCAGTTTGCTCACACAGGAAATTGTCCTGAGTTCCAAGAAGAAATACCTTCAACACTCACATACAGCAACCCAACAGCCAAAGGGAACCCAGCTCAGGCTGGATTTCACCGAAACCAAAGCGGAACCCTATCTCAGCATCTCTTTACAATCTTGCTGAAACTATTCTCTTATCACAGAATAAATCTTGGTGAATTAATAGCTACTTGAGTGATGTTTTTACCAACAGCCCATTTCCTGATCATATCCTGTCCCATTCAAGGCATGGCATCGGATTTCAAAGGGAGATCTTGCCCACAAGCCAGCCATACCTGCCAGGAAGACACACGAATGCAAAGACCATGACCCACTCCAAGAAAAAAGCCCATGTTTTAAAAGCCAGTGCCCAGATTCTGTGGTAGAGAAATCTTAGGATTCTATAAATAAGAAATAATTTTGTACAGCATTTCTATTTAATTTGGTTTTGACAAAACAGCAAACCCACAATGCCAAAGCTATTTAAGTCTCTGCAACACATCCCGCGACCGTGCGGTGATCCTGCCATCAGGCCTGAAAGGTGAATCAATACTAATTTCACTTTGTGGTCCGCTGAGCAAAGCTTTGGAGCTTTAGGAGGTCTGTTTGGAAAACAGCAGCCAGTTTGTAACAGGAAACTTCAGCTCCACGAGGCCTGGAGCCATGTGGTGCAGGGTCAGGCCAGGCTGTGCTCCATCGCCTCCGGAGAGCACGGCCCTTCGGTCAGGCTGAGCCTGGTGCCTTGTCAAAGCTTCACTGTGATTAACTTCATGCTCCTTCACTGTGAAAAACAGGCAATAACCCACTGATTTGTGCAGTGTGTTCACTATGTCACACGGCGGGGAGCAGAGAGACATCAAGAGGTGTTTATAAAAATACCTGTGGTGCTGTGGGCTCAATATTATCAACTGGTAATGCACAACACGCCCACAAAGCTTCACCCCAACCACATTTTGAGTCTTCACCTTTATCCAGGCAATGAGTACAAAAAATCACACTGCACTAAAGCAACAAGAAACACCATAAACCATCTTTCAACTAAAAAACAACCACCTAAAATGCTGCAAGCACAGGACTGACTTTGTACGATCCATGTTTATTAATACCACTTTGCAGTATAAGAAGAATTTAGTGCTAAGATTTGTGTCAGTGTAGTAAAAAAGCATCACTTTTTTTTTCTGCTCAGCAGAAACAACCTTGTGCTGTAGGGAAGGGGCTGAGAGGAGTCAAACACTGCAGCCATTGACTGCAGGACCTCCACAAACATCTGCTCCACACAAGAACCACTCTCCCACGACGCCCTGCACGACTCCACAGGATTTGCAAGCTGAGGTTGGACTTCATTAATTTCAGCACATGTTTTCAGGAAACTTCCCTTTCCTTTCTACCCTGTTTACAAATTTACACAGCAAACTCACTGTCTCCATCCCCAAACAAACACATAAATTTTGCCTTTTTTCTCCTCTGTGTACTCATGAACTCTGAAGTTCAGCAAATAAACTGGAGCTACATCCACTCCTAAACTGCTGGTTTCTGTAGAGGAATGACAGATGGAAGAGAGCTCTCCTGCTTCATTTTTGGCAACTCTGCAGCCAGAAGTCTGAATACACCCAGTGTGCCCTCATTCCTCATTAACCTGAGAGCCACTTATGGATCTGCTGCAAAGAGTACAGAACTGGAAGGTGGCTCAATCCAATCTTGGTTTGGAAAAAGCTGCTTCATTAAAATTTGTTGAAACTCCTAAGTTCCTCTGTAAAAGGCTCTGTAAGACTTTAACCAGCACCATTTCCATGTCTATCCTGATATGACACACCAGCCATAGGTACAAAACACCCCTCAAGGCTTGATTGCTGCTATTTGATAAAAAACCAACACTATATATAGCAATCACAATCATAATTATGAAACTGAATCCATATGGGAACTTCAAAAGATGCCCCTCACAGAAGATACTTTCAACAGAGATTCAAATCAGTTATAAAAATAGAGAATTTAAAAATACATAGAAAATACTTCTTCAAGTACAGTCAAGTAAATTTGCTATTTGTTGGCAGAAAACAGAGCAGGTGAAGAGCTGAGCTGGTTTCCTGGCAATTGTACAAATCTACTTTTAGGGAAATCGCTTCAAACTACAACACACCAGAATTTATCATGATAAAACAGGCAACATTCAAAACCACAAGTACCTTATAGCTCAGACTTTATAATGAGAGGGCTTCTCTCCTGGAAAGTTACCTTAAATCAAGGTGAAAGTAGGAAACTCACACATTTTATTCCGAATTAACTCCCTATATAGTTTTACTTTGGAATATGACTGTCCACTTGCAGAATGGATTTAGCTAATTAGAAGGCAAAGGGCAATATTTAGAGATAGTTCTCATACATATGGGAAGTTGTTTCTCAAAGATAAAGTCTAGCTTTGTTGAACAGAAGTAGATAACAAACCTCAAAGGAAGAGATTTTTCTTGTATGAACTGTCATTTTTTTATTTAAAGGACACTCCTGTGTTGTTATAAGAAATCAGGACAACATAACATTTTCCACTGTAAAACAGAAATCCCTTTTTTGCGCTCTCCTGTTAAAAATTGGGCCTGCATTTGCAAAACAACCCAAAGAAGTGCCAGCTCCACTGAAATATTTTGTCATTCAGAAGCCCAGGCAAGGGAAAGTCAGCTCCAGGCCTAGCAGCAAAGCTCTAGGCTTACATTGATCAATAGTCTAAACAAAGCCTGACCTAGCACCAGAGAGGCAGCTGGGTTGCACACAGATATTTGCAAAATGTTTCTTTTGCCCCTTTAATGTCAAAACTGCCATCTCTGTGCCTCCAAAATGGTTTTTCATTCTACAAGCCCCAAATTCATGGCACAAATGGATGAGGTGGGGATTCAGAGCAGGTGACACTGTCAGTCACATGAAAAACATCCAGGACAGACATAAAACCACGTCACCATTGGCAGAGGACCTGCCTGGGTGATGGCAGCTCAACTGCTGAAGCCATCAGGAGTGGCTTTAAAGGACAAATGGAATAACCATGATCCTGAAGCCACACAATATTCCTATAAGGGGCTTGGAACACCCTGCCAGCCACAGGCAGCACACAGTAACCAGTTTGGCAGAGCTGTCCAAGCAATAAGCAGGTTACTGTGAGAGAAATGACCCAGCAGAACCACTCTCACCATCCCTAACAAGCTCTCCAGACATAACAGTACGAATGCTTACAGTCATTTTCAATATTTCAAACCAAGAAAGCGCTCCCTCATATTCTTAATTACCTCCCACAGTGAGGCAGACAGGGATTTGGAGCCTCCATAAATTCTCAGTAGTAGAGAAATCAACCCATTAATTTTCTAGCATTAAGGCTACTAGGTTTATTTTATAAAATTACTAGCCAAACCAGAGAAAATAATGAGATGATCTATTTGGAAATAATATTTTGCCTGGAGGAAAAAAACAAATACTGTTTTCATCTCTAATACCCATAAATCACTGTATTTACAGACTACAGCTTGGGGACCAGGGGCCAATCTACTGATAGGATTTCTCTTCTATTTGCACCGTGTCAGCATCTGCTCTCTTCATGTGAAAACAAAAAGCTGTCCAAGGAGATTATGGCACTTTCACACCCTGAATCACCCAGGTCCCAAAGAGTCTGCCTAGTTCAGCTCATTAGGAGCACACCACACTTTGCATTCCCTACTATTTTAATGTTACAAGTGTTTAGTGAATATAGGATTACACTGGTAAAGCAGCTCTTGTTCAACTTCAACCAGATATAAAACACTTCTCTATTACAAAAGCTGAAATCAGGTGCTCCAAGGCTCCTTTCACAAAGTGATCATGGGCATAACAAGGTGAACACCAGTAAGTACAATCAAATGTACATCCTCTTTTCCCTAGACATGTTCCTACTGTTCAATTACACTATGGTAGATATGGTTTATTAAGGGATTTTCACACACCTAAGGAGCCATGTCTGGCAGTGATTTCTTTCTTTATTTAAATAAACATTTTATACCTATACATACATAGGGCTTTTTAAGAGAAGCTCCAAAAAACATCAAAAACCATTCAACTCCAGGGTAAAAGGTAACAGCCAAACATGAGAAAAATCACAGGGAAGAAGAAAAATTTAATTCCAGAAAAAAGAGCAAATTACATGGGTTTGAAAGCATGCTAGGGGCTATGAAGAGCCCACTTATCACAGATAAGAACTGAGATTGAATTTTGGAGGTCTAATCTGAAATACAGAGAGTCATAATATTCCTGGGGGTAAACAGCTCCAGAGAGCATCAGCATTACAGGAGGCTTCTTCTGCCAAATTACCACCACTCTTACATGAATTCGCACCTTCAGGTTGTGTATTAACACAACAATCTTGTATTATATTAACCTCAGTCAATCATTTTACCCCCACAGAGGCACAGGCCAGAAAGGGAATTTCAGAGTTCAAGCCCATTCTCTTGCTGGATCATAAAAATCACAGCATTACCGTATCACACAAAAGGTCACCCGCCGGGACTTGATGCAAAACAAGGAAAACCAAAACAAGGCAACAAAGCAAACAAGGAAAAATCTTTAAACAAAGAAGGAAAACCTTTGAAATCATTGGTCCACCCACTTAAGTGCTGTTAATTCACAACGATCTTGATTCCTATGGCTAGCTTGGAATTTTCAACATAGCGTGTGTGATTTTATTTTAAAAAAACCACGACCTGCATTTGAATTTCTGAATAAGAGCACAGACATAGGCAACGCTTCGCATGCTAAAGACGGGGCTTTGTAGCGGCTCGGATTTCACAATTTCACACGTGCCCATCCTTTGAACGGCAAATCCGTCCTGACGCTGCCCATTGTTAGGGGATCTGAAAAATCCAGGGGCAGGGAGAGCACCTGACCTGGGAGTTCTGATAGCAGGCAGGCTGGGGCAGGGAGACAGCAGGGAAAAGAGGCCGCTCGGCCGTCAGTCAGACGCTCTTTAATCAGGCTGAAACGCTGGGCTGTGGGGAGGGGGGTTCAATCTCTCCAATCCACGTCCCCATCGCTCATGCTGCTTTCTTAATTAGCAGCAAGTGGACAACAGCTGTCAGTAGCCTGGAGGCCAGAAAAGTTATCAGCAAAAAGGGGGACGTGTTAAGAGAGAGACACGGAACGGGGCTGTTAAATGCACCAGTGGTCAATACAGGCAGGAGATCCATCCCCAGACAACATGGAATGCCTTGGGTTGGAAGGGATCTTAAAGATCTCGTTCCAAGCCCCTGCCATGGGCAGGGACGTGGCTTTGTCCACTGACATCAAGAGGATGCTCTTCCTTCTGTCTTTAGTCTGGTTATTTTAACATATGACTAACTGTAATTCAGTTTTTTGTTGTTTTGTTTTTTGGTGGTTTTTTTTTTTTTTTTAGTATTCCTGTAACAGGAAAATTTAAACTGAGAATAGAAGGAAATGGGAAGGCCATCCTAATGTCTTGATGAAAATACATGGGGGGGTCAATTCAATGGCACAGCAGAATAAAGGCTTCAAGATTGTTCCAGAGATTTTAAGCATGAAAGTTGAAACAAGGAGAGAGGGCAGGAAAGGATATTTTACTTAAACAGTAGAGAGAAACTTTAGCAGAAGATACAAACTTCATCTAGAAGCCCTAACCTCAAATAGCACAAAAGAAAAAGACTCTACTCAATCATTATTGTCTGTGTACTAAATCCTGTGAGCCCAAGTCATTGGTCTTGACCTTACTGCACCACATATTAGACTAAAGTGGGTCAAAAAGAAATTTCATTCCCAAAGAGGTGACACCCTCTGGTCAAACCATGTGCTTATCTCGTAACACAACTCGCTGACTGTCTGGATGATCAAGAAATAAAGTAATTGCTTCCCTGTTGGATGTCCTGATTACTGTCATTTGTGGCAATAGGGAACTCAATGCAATTGCAAGCAATAAAATGTATTATTAAAGTTCCTTACTGGCCGTTTGTTACTGATAAATTGTTATCACCCCAACTTCTTCAGAAAATCCAGGCTTCTTTTGAATTTGGCTTTAACCTACTCAGAAAGCAGAGATTTGGAGCAATTTCTGAGGCCTGGCTGGCAGTTCTGCCAGTTCTAAATATATCCCAGCTTTCTGAGCTTGAACTTATGCAAGGGAAGCTGGGAGGAAGATGGAAGTATTTCCCCAAGCTGCCAGTAGACTAGCAAGACATCTAAAAGCCCTCATCAAATTAAGTGCTTAATTACAATTCAGACTTTGAGACTCTGGAAATTAGGATAATCTTCTGGGAAATTTAATAGTCTCCCACAAAAGAAGTTGCAACATATAAGCCAAAAAAAGCCCAGAGTTTGGAGAATGTTACCCCATCAAATCACACCTTGTACGAGAGTCCTCACTTTAATTCCTCAAGAATACGAGGTGAGATCCACAACTTAATTTTGGGTTCTTGAGCCATTGGGAAAGACAAGGATCAACATTTAGGAGGCTAAATCAGGAGGAGTAATATCATGTAAAAAGCTGAGAAATGTTTGTGGAGTTGACGGAGAGCTGCCTGTGAAGGCACCGTCTCACACCTGACTTCATGAAGGACCGTGAGGCGAGGCCACAAAGGGCATGGACTGGAGAAGCCACTGGCACAACCACCAAAATTTTGGCAGCAAAGCATTGGCTGCAGCCTTGCCAGCTCCACTCCTCTAGGTGGCATGATCTGTGCACACATCACCTGGAGCTTCCCACGAGGAGATGTCACCAGCACCCAGCACTTCATCTGCCACTCTCACTGCCCAATGACACCCCTGAAAAGCATGAACCAACAACCCACTCGCAGGCTGCACAGCTCCAGTGATGACTGAACAGCCACAGAACTCATGGAGAAGTAGAGATCATCTGACCACTCTCCATCACCACCCATCATGAAGTCACAAGTACAGAAGAAGTGCTTGCACAATGCTCTAAAAATGCAAAGCTCTAGGTGAACACTAAGCATTACACATTTTCCTCTTTGATTCATGAGATTATTGCAAGGGAAGTGAAATCTTGATCTCAAAATAAGGCAGAACATCCCACACTTCCCATTGTTACCACTCTCATGAGCCATGACCCCAGAATCAGGTCCAGCAGCAAGAGGAGCTCTGCTGCTTGGGCAGGATGTGCAAGGATGTTCTTTTGCTGTGACACACGGACCACTGCCTGCTGGCACGTCCCTGGACATCTCCAGGACAAGGCTGCTGAGTCAAAACCTCGTGACGCAGAGGATGCACCCAAAAAAACCTGCAAACTAAGAGGAACAAGGGGCAGGGAGAGCTGACAGAGAAGAAATCATACCCTGGTGTCAAAGACAACGAGAGAGAGCATAAAATGCAAAGCAATTCAAACCCAGAGCTCAAATGCAGAATGAAGGAAGTGACTGAACTTGGGCTGGAGGTGTCTCGGACGCTGAGCTCTGACACTGGGTTCATTTGGGTAGTGTAGAAGCTGTAGGTGGGGAGATGTTTCCCATCAGCACCTTATCTCTGCACACTCAGCTCCCAGACAGGTTCACATCTGGAGCGCTGTACTCCTCGCTCGTTGTTTTTTCCGTGAGCCAAAGGTCAGCAGTGGATGAGCCCACTGGAGCCTGCTGCTCACACCTGGCCCTGATCAGAAGAGCCTGGACCAAAATCACAATTTATTTTTCCAGAAAATGTCAACTGCAAAAATTCACAAAAATGTTCATTAATTCAAAACAAATCTTTTGGCGGAAAGCTGTGGAAAACTATATATAATCTCATCAGAAGTCAGTTTTGTGATTAAAATCAGAGAATATTACCAAAAAAGTCCCAATTTACTGATTAGGAAGCTCAGGACAGGGAGTTGACTGCATTTCCAGCGTGTGCCTGGCCTAACAGAGGTCCTGGGAGAAACCCAGACCGGGTAAGAGGGAGCTGCAATGCCAAGGAATGCCCAAAGCCATGCAGAGATGCCTACTTGCAGAAACAGAAACTGCTGCATTAACACAACATGGAATAAATCAATTAAATTTGTACCCTGGAGCAAGAGTCTGGGGAGTGTCCAGACAAGCCTTAACAAATATTAACTAGCCTGAAGTTAAATACCTCTCTGTAAACTATCCTACAGACTTTGATACCCTAAGAACCAGGGTTTTTTTCACAATTTGAAATTCCAAGCAAGTGAAAATATGAAAGCAGTTCTTCACACAGCTTAATTAGACTTTGGTACTGATCATTTAAGCTCGCACTTCTTCCTAGAGATATTAAGGCTTTCACAAGATTTTTTTCTGTGGTTTACCCATAATGAACAGCTGCTTTGGCAACTGCTGGAGTCAGCAGGTACTTCCTGCCCTGAAAAATAGTCATCAATATATCTCAGCCCAGAAAATTATACTATCTCTAAAACAATTCATGATAGGGCTCAGATATCAACTGGCTCCATGCCACAGACACTCCCTTAAACAATGGTTACACCCTCTATACAGCTAAAAATGAAATAGCTGAAAAGGAAGACATTTTATACAAGTTCCCAGGGTAAAACACATCTGAGAAGCACTGGTCTGGGACTGACATTGTTCTACTGAAAGAATAAATATCTGAGCCCAAATCGTATTTCCTTCACCACCTTCCCAGACTTGCACAAGGAGAAAATCCCTCTGAGCTTTCCTTTTATACTTCTGGAGCTCTCTAACAGAATGAAAACCCAGCGTTTTATAAGACTGTAAATAAATTAGAAGTGCTGCAGATTATGATTTGCCCTTTTGTTAACATTGCTGGTAGCACCAGTGAGCCTGTTTGCCAGCTTAGGAGAGGTCTGAAACTCTTTTCAGTGTTGACTTTAAGCTGAATACAAATATTGAGTGATCTGCCTGTACACGGAGTCCTCAACCACAGCGATCTCCTGGCGTGGCAGTGCTGCTTACAATGCTGCCAGTGAGCCAGGGTGTCAAAACAAACATCATTGTATTAATTGCATCTGTTGATGAACCAGCCCAAGAACAGCCTTGTTTCAATCACAGGCTTTATAAGACAGCACTGAAATGTTACTGTGAGTGTTGAGATGGATGAGTCAACAGATAAAATACAAAAGCATTTGTAAAGAGAGTCTCACTGGAGTAATTTGAAAAGCTGCACAGCTACGCAAAATGATGGCCTTTATTGACATACTTGCTCATAATAATCCTAGTTTAAGGTTTCAGTTTTGTTTTTCTGCAGGCTTTCCAGTCAAGGAGAGGCAAACACACAGTGCTGTTACCTTTGCAAAGGTGAAAGATCAGCAGACGGGTAACCAATCTGAAAATAGTTCAAGAAGTTCATGTCAGATACTAATCCTCACTTGGGGAGTTACAAATGCCTCTTCCCTGCATTTTGGAAGCTTTCCTTGACCTTGTGGGGTGAAAGGCCTCTCAAACTCCCAGGTAAATATAACTCTGGGGTTCAGTGTCAGACCAAGGCAGGAAGCACTGGCCACACACCCCCAGCCAGACTCTCCTTCTGGTCTTACTTGGCTGAAATCATCTCTGCAGTGTCACATAAGGTCAGGAGATTCAGGTTACTGAAAGAATGACATTTTAAACCTGATCTCTCTCCCTCTCTCATCCAAAACCATCTGCAACTCATCTTTTAAGGCAGAGATTATTCATTCTGGTGGAATTATCCACTAATCCGTTTTTATCTCCAGACTAGCTCCTCACACTTGCAGCTAGGTCTGGCAGAGGTTTTCGTTCCTTCCACTCTCACAGCAGTCCTCCCACTGGACAGACTTTAAATTGCAAGGGAAGCTCCATTTTTACCCAATTTACCAGCCAACACATCATGTGCCAAGGTAGGTACAGAGGCAAAAAGCAAGGCTCCAGTTATGAGTCAGCTTTAGTGAGCTGGGATTAGTTCTTCACAACTTCCTGCCCAGGGAACTGCTGTGGGAGGTTTCACACCCCCCTGATTTTCTAAAGCAGGATAAAAGTAAGCAAAACCACACTGCACTACAGCAGGAGGAGGGTAGGACTCGAGTATTTCCTCCTAAACCCCAGGCTCAGAGAGAGGTCAGCACAGACCTCTGGCTCTCAGCACACCTGCTCACCAACCTGCCTGCTATTCCGTTCAATATTTGTCACAGTCAAGTGTGAAACTCAAGACAAGCTCGTGTTCAAGTGAGTCAGACCCTTGCAGAGCTTCTCCCATACTTCTTATAGCTCATCCTTCAGCTCTGCCCTCTGACACCACAGCACTTTCTATCCCCTGCTCAATCAGGACAGCAGCTCCTGCAGTTCCTTCCACTCACCAGCACAAAATTCGTGTCCATCACCTCCCAGAGGGGACATCTCTGTTCTGCAGGGCTTCCAAATAAGATGTGCTCTGCAATTATGAAAGAAAAACCCCCACAAAAACCCAGGCACATAAGCTGCCTCCTGCATTTCACCCAGAGGCCAAGGCAATTACTGCAGAACTTGTAGTTTGCATCAGTAAACATAAAAACATAACAGTTTTGGCTTATCTGATTTTCAGTTTTGAGGACTATGTTAAAACAAAACCAAACCAAAACCAAAACCAAACCAAACTCACCTAGGTTTCTCCTGACATGCAAATTGCTAAACTGGCCCAAAATTATATTTTACCAACTGCAAAAGAGAAATTCTGGAGATTCTTCAGCTGGTATGAATCAGGACAAAAGGCATTTCACAGCCATAGAAGTGAGAATATTTTGTGAAAAAGAGATGCTTTTAATTCCCTCTAGTTCATTTAATGAATTCTAAACATCACAGCTTAAAATAATCCTGACAGACAAAGCAGGCAAGACCTTCCTATCCAATAGAGTGCAACTATTCACTGCATCAAAACTATTCTCTACCTCTCCTAGGGTAAAATAGCAGGGAAGGAGCAAAAGAAATTATTTAGACTGAAGAGCAGAAACCTCTTCTCAGACCCATTTGTTTTACTCTGCAAGTATTGACAGATGAGTAATGAAAACTTTGCTGCAGACACAGGCTGTTCTTCAATGCAGCATCAGTTAATAAACCACAACCACAGCTGCAAAAATATTAAGGAATTTAACTAAATGACTCCTTCAAGGGCAAAGGATTGCAGGAGGAGCCAGTTTTTGTGCTTTGTTATCATCCCAAAGGTTAAGATCAGAGCATGCAGCATCAACACAAATCAGTGTTACTGTTTTGGACATAAAAGCTATGAATAACAATTTCATTAAATGTATACAACTGGGTACTAATATTCCTAGCATGACTCTTTTCCACTATGATAATATTTGAAACTTAGTATACTATGTTGCCAAAGCTTTTAGATGTGAATTATCTCATCTGAAAAGAATTAAATGGTAAAAACAAATTAACGGCAATGATAAAACTTACAGCCTGTTAGCTCTCAGAACCACAGAACCATCAAGGCTGGAAGAGACCTTCAAGATGATCTGGTCCAACCATCAGCCATAATCACCCCAAACCATATTCCCAGGAGCCACATCCAGACATTTCTTGAACACTTCCAAAGACAGTGACTCCACCACTTCTCTGGGTAACTTATTCCAAGGTCTGGCCTCTCTTTCAGTGAAACATTTGAGTTTCCTCACAGCACTGGCCTGGCAGCAAGGCTGAGAAGGGTTTTGCAGGCATTACAGACTTGGATCAGGATATTGGTGCTCGGCCACGTTAACAACTCACACACACTGAGAATGATTTCAGAATCAGTTATGCCCACAGCTGATGGGGGAATTTTTTGGTGCCAGTACCAGTGGATCTCCAACAGAATGGATGACCAAGGGCTCTAAACTTTGGTTATTTATACCAGTCCCAAGTTCTTACAGAACCTGAGAAGCATCCAAACAATGACATGGGCAATCAGCAACCTTCCAGCATCCTTTTCATTGTTACTAACATTCTTACACACTTTGTTGCCAAAACACCCTCAGGATTTATAGATAAATTCCTCTGCCCGGGGCAAAAGAGGGTTTGGATCCCTTGGAGCTTGGCACTCAGCAGGCTGTCAGCCAAATTCCATCAGGGAAATTCTCCTGGGTACCACTTGTGGTGCACCCGATGTCTCCAGGGAGCCCTCCGAGTGCTACAGTGAAATGCTCACCTCACATTTGAGGTCTAATGAACCAGGTTGTATTTCAGGATAAAATCTAAGAGTAAGAGCTGCCAATGAATATTTGGGGAGTTTATACAAGTGCTTTTACCTGAGACATACAGGAACAAAACCATCTTTGTTTTAAGCCTACCTGGAAATAGGCACAGAGAGTAACAAGAACCAAATTCTCTCTTGCCCTGCAGTTTCTACCAGGTTTTTATTGGCAACCCACCTTCCACTGCCCCCAGTTGGTTCCTCTGTACTGTCTCCAAAACACACGTATTTGCTTTTTTCCCGCCAAAGATTTTGCTTTTCCTTAGCATTCCCCATTCCAGGCTGTTCACAAGTCACGTTTGCCAAAAGGCAACAAACATGGGACAGCTACATTCCAATTTTGCCATAATCAAGGCACTATTTGCAGCCTCTGATCTCCTCAGCCTTCTCTGGAAAATGTGCAGAAATTTAAATAAATTTTAATGTCCATTCCTCTGCGAAGTTTGACAGAAATTGGCCAGCAAGAGTTGTAGCAGAGGATGGACGAGCTATCACGACTGCCTTATGTAAGGATGTTACAGATTAAGGAAGAGAGGTGCAGACAAGGAGCAAACTCATCTCTGAGAGATGTGCCAAGTTATGCATGAAGATTCACTGGCTCTTCTTTAAAGGGATTTTGTGCACCTGAATATCACAAAACTGGCCAGAGCTGAGAGGGTCAGCTCATGTACTTTAAATACCATTCCTTAAATTCACTCCATTATTTTAACAGGTTGGTTCTACAATGTTCCAAAGTGTTTCTCCTGTAAAACAACATCCCAGCCAGAGCAGGAGACAGAAGTGCCACTGAATTCAATAACAAAGAACAAACAGCTACACACAGAAAAAACCCGAGAAAAACTAAGCTGAAAACAGAGAAACTCCCCACCTCAGTTTCTGTCAGTTATATTCTAGGTATTGCTCATAAGATACAAGATTATGGGGTTTTTTTCAAGTTAAGTGGCTTTCAGATACACAGTGGTTTTGGGTGCTGCAAATTTTTCCCACACAGCAGCTCTGGTGAAGCAATTCCAAGCAGTAAAAGTTAAATTCAACCCCTGCACTGCTCTTACCATGCCCTGTCAAAAATCTGGCATCAGCCTTAACATCTGATTTCATGTGACCTTTCAAGGGTATTTATATAGACAAACCACCTCCTGCACAATCCAGTGCTCTACATTTTCTGCAAATCCCTGCAAATTCATAGATGAGTTCTAACCAAACCTTTAGGAAGAATTCCCTAGTTCCTCAAATATATTATTATTGTATATAATTCAGTTTAAAGTCTCTTCTACTAAGAAAAGTAGGAAATGTAGACTTTAAAAAAAATTAAGATGGAAAATATATCTCCAAAGAGGGATATTCCATTTTCTTGTATATGAAAGTTGCAGCACACATTACTCTCAACTGTGAAATGTAAGGCTGCATTAAACATTAGAAAGGGAAAAAAAGGGCAAAATTCTCAAATTGACAAAGTTAATGTAGTTAGAGCACAACTGAAAGGATCATAAAACACCGAAGAAAAACTGTGTTTAAACAGTATTGTCCTGCTAACTGAACCCATTGTCAGATGGATTCACTGAGCTCTCTCTCCAGAATTGACTGGAATGTGCTCTACAACCAGAACTGCAATATTGATCTCCCTGGGTGCCCTTTGTGATGTTTGGTTCGTAAAGGAAACTTTCTAAATATGGAATTAATTCCTGAGGCTACTTTAGCACCTCTTGGGCAGCACAGACAGAACCCAAACAAACCCATCAAAGGGTAAGAGATTAAACAATGTGTGCTGTATATTGGGAACACACTTGTTTTAGTTTCCATTTTAATTATTAAAGGCTCCCTGCAAACTACACTTGAACAGATACAGAACTATATATTCAGTCTTCTGGTAAAATTCTATCAAGGTTTAATCAACCAACCAAGCTGCAGTGTCTGCTTCTTCCAACCTTACCAGCTGTGAGTAACTATTCTTTCATTTTAACCTCCACTGATTTTTTCCTTTCTTTCCAGAAGCCCAAAAGAGAAAATTCTCATGAATTTCCTTTCAAACCCCAAGATTTTGTACACGTCAGGGATGAAATTAAAGATCTTGTTTAGAATATAAATGGGACTGGTTCAGTGAATATGTTAAGTACTCAACAAAGGGCATCCCCCCATGAAGCCTTCAGAGAGAAAGAATGAGAGCATGAGAGTGCAAGCAAGCTTTAACCTCTCTCCCTGGGCAGAATAATGGATTAGGATTTCCTCAGAGGCACTGATGGCCACGCCAAGATGTTAACCTACATCACAAAATGCTCAGGATATTCATAGCACCAGAAAAACTCCACCCAAAGCAGCAGAAAATGTCACCCAGGTAAAGTAAGATAATGCAAAACTTGTGGTTTTTCAATTCAAAACCCCTCATTTCTATTATTAGGAAATTTCTTCAGTGCCACCCTTGCTCATTCGACCCTCAGAGTGGTTACAAGATGGGAACCAAAAAAATATTTAGAATGCAGCAACACAGCTCTTATCAATACTCAGATCTTTTACTTTCTAAAAGTGATACAATAGAAAGGAGGTGTAGGAGAACTAGTCCTCCCAAACACTGTGAATATTTTACCTCCCACAACACCAACACTCCGATACAGATCATCTTTTTCCTATACTTGTTTCTATTAATTTCTCCTTGGCTCTCACAAGGAAACATTATCTTACAAACTGCACAGAAGGTGAGCTGTGCTAGCAGCTCAAACATCAAAAAGATTTAACCTGGAGAGTTTCCACTGAAATATGCAACCCAAATAAAAGTAGATCAATAATGTGATCCATCAGCCTTCTCAGGCTGCTTCACAGAACATGTGAGGACGTAATTTCTCCCTCACACAGATGAAATTGTTTGCTCTGTCACTCCAATGTCAGACACCTTAAGAAGAGATTGGAAATGTATTTTTAAGGGTGGATGCTGTGGGTCAGGGAATAAAGTCATAATTTGTCAGGCTGCAGCAACGTGAGCAGCACAACTGCAGAACATTCCTTTGGCAGCACGTCCCAACCTGCAGGATTCCTGCAGCTTTTCCGGATTGCTGAAATTCATCTTCTGTCTCCTTGCCTTGGAACAGACTCCCATGAAAGCCGTGGGGAACGTCCTCCTTGCCTGATTTCCCCCTCTGCCATCCGTCTTGTCTTCTCCTCCCTGCTCTCCTCGCACGCAGCTCAGCCCGCACTCCCTCCTCTTCCATCACTGCTGGGCTGGGCATCCTCTAAATTTTCTGGTCTTTCAGCCCATTCCATCAACATCTGATGTCCCCTTTTTCTTTCTCTGGCCACCTTTTTATACCTTGGAAGTCTGGGGCCACAAATTCAAACTTGCAAGGATAATAAATCTAACTTTCCTTCAATTTTTTCTCCTTTTTCCTCTATCTCAAGCCCTGAGAATGACACTGTTCTCCTTTACCATCCCCTCATCCCATTATGTTCTCCAATATTTCCCTACTGTAGAACATGCAAGCCAAACTTTAGTTATTCAGGAAAAAACCTACAAATAACAAAGCTAATATCCTTACAATAGCTGTGTGATTTTAATACTTCCATGACACTGGCTAAATCCCATAGTCCGAAAGAAAAAGGAAAGATGTAACTCTAAAGCAGAATTTTCCAAGTATTCAGGCACTTACAGGATAATAAATTTTCAATTCTTTTCAGAGAGAAAAGCCTATTCTGTCACAAATGTGAGAAGATGAAGGACCCCTCTCCATGCACAGGATTTTTCTCCAGATAATGTAAAGTCTCTACAGGCAGAATACAAGCTGGAAGGATTCATTTCAGGCTAAGCAGCAGTGCACAGAGGACAAGAGCTTCCCAACATAGCAAAAGATCCCAAATGTCAAGTTCCAGCAGAAAAATGTTGTGATTATATGCTTTGGAAAACTGAGCAAGTTACATCCACTGCATGTATTTAAACTATGCAAAATGATGGGTGTGGTGGGGAGGGGGAGAGAGGAAGGAGCTATTAAATCACCTTACCTGTAGTTCTGACATGTAATTTGTTATTTTTAATACACAACATAGTTTCAGGTGTTTTATCTGGCACAAAGACAGGAGATGTTCTTTATCATCTTACCCTTGCTGGGATACGAGGCATCTTCCAAACTGGGTGCTACAAACAATTCCAGCTCCCACCAGCACAACTGAGAGCTACCTCTAATACATAGAAATGATTGAGTGACTGAATTAAACCCAATTTGCCATCAAATGCCTCTGCCAAGGAAAGTACAACATCTCTCCAGCTTTAAAGCGAAGTCTAAAAGTTAACTCCTCATGTTCCTCCACTTGCAGTTCAAATGCTGCTGAGATTCTGGATGGACCACTCTCCTTCCAAAGGATTTCTAAGTCAACAGCAAAGCTCATTTTGCCAATTCTACCCTCAGACCTTCAACTTTGCAATAAATAAGGTCTCAATGAATATTTCTTAAAAAAAAAAAAGACCCATACTTTTGCATTAGAATCTATCTGCACCTACAATAAAGTTACTTGGAGCATCAACTGCAATTCAAGACTTCCAAAAATATGAACAAAACCCCAAAGAAACCTGAAAGAGGAGTTAGAGATTGACTCCCTTCCCTAGGAACAAACACCCAGGTTTCTTCCACTCAATACACTGCAGCAAGCAAAGCCTTGCAAGTGAATCAAGAGATCTAAAGAGGGATATTTGTTTTTTTACGATCTTGACTGACAGTGAGCTTCCACTCCTCTTTCTGCCTGCCAAGAGGTTAGCAAGAGCCAGTGAGTTACCACCACATAAAAATCACAACCAAGAGATATATTTAGTCACTGCGGTTCAAGGAAAATGATTGCTTACACTGAGAATAAATTTAGCAATTGTTTCCAGTTTCTGATTTTCACTGACTAAGGCACAACCCAGCTGCTTCACATTCCAGTAGCCTTCAGCTGTCTTTTTTCTCCACTCCTTGCCCACTTCCTTCTTACGACTGCTAAGACCATCTCAATCCTGCAGCAGTTATCCCACAGGCTACATTTTGGAACACACCACCTGTCAACCTACAGCAGCTTACAAAAGATGCCAAACTTTGCTCTTTGTGCCATTTTGTAAGAAAAAAGCACGAAGCAGCCATCATCTTGTACCTGTATTATACCTCTACCCAAAAAATCAACCTGAACTGTTGATGCTGTTTAAACAAGTTACAGTAAAACACACGTGGGATGTCACTATGGGAGCAGCACACAGGAGGAAACAGTAGGTGCTAAAAGCCTGACTAAGGGAGAATTGGAGCTGAACTGCCTTTGGCACTGAGAGGTAAGTTTTTTGAAGGGTCTAATTTTCAGATTTGCAGGTAACACTTACTTTGCTTGAAAACCTTCAGCAGAGAAGCACTTAAACTGGTCAACTGCAAAATTTTCTAACCTGAAAGGCCTTCACTTTTATTGAGGAACATTGTCCAGCTGTGAATGCACAACAAAACTGAGAGAGAGTCCTGCCTAGTAACTCACCTAGGATGACAGACAAACAGAAACTGCATAAAGCTGTACAGGTATATAAAACAGGCAAGCTAATTTTTCTAAAATGATCCAAAACACGATCAAAATATACCCTCTGCAAAAATAAAATCCCTAGAAGAAATTCACATTAGTACAAAAACATTCACAGATGAACAATTCAGAATCACACAAATTGGCATGAAGGACTCCAGATAGAACATTAAATTCCTACAAAGATGGGACCTCCTGAATTGTTTCTTCAATTTTGCAATTTTCTTAAGAACAGAGTTCTCCTGGGATTACTCCCAGATGTTTATGCCACCAGTACTAAAGGGTGAGAATTTGGGGTGAATCTGCTCATCAGGCAAGTGCTTATGAGTAAAATGTGAAGCCAAGAGCATTTTTGGTCTACTGGGAATAAACACATCCCATTGAGCCCTGAGCAGAATAGAGATGACTGCCTGCACTTCAGGTAGATAACACCTGAAACAGTTCTCTCAAACAACCTTTAGCAGACAGCTGTTGGAAAAGCAAGTTCACAAGGGATATGAAAACCCTGAAAAGAAATGACAAGACTAAGAGTGAAAAGACCCAGCAGAATAAACCTTCAAAATATGGCGCCCATATGTTCTTTGGTTTTAATAAAAGGGCATTTTTGAATGGACTTGTTTCACTACAAGCTTTTGGTTTAAGGCTCATGGTGTCTAATTCCTCCCTTACCCTCCCTGAAAGATGCAGAGTAGCTGAATTCCCTGGAGCACGTAATCCATCAGGTAAATAAAAACAGGAATTCGTGCATCGCCATGGTAACACGAAACCCAAGCAGAATCTGTGACCTTCTCTGCTCTTCCTTGGCATCCCTATTTTGGATTTCACGTCAAAAGGGGGAGAGCACATATTTTCTGAAAGTGAAGACAAAAAGTCACAGTTCTAGAGTAAAGAGAAAACAATGGCCATTCCTTCTCTTCAAGCCAAGGAGGGTTTTGCTTTGGGAAAGTGTCTGGAAGTCTCCTGGCGGGAGCCTGACCAAACAGGGGCTGTAACACCAGCAAACCCCAAATACACCATCTTCTTCTGCATTACCAGATGGCTGCCCTTCACTCCAAAGCAGAGCTCTGAACTGCTCTACAGTGACCCTTCTGTTGATTAAACAGCAGCACTGAGAGGCTCCAGAGGGAGCCTTGTCTGCTCTTCCTCCATGGACAGGATGGAAGCTGTTATCTCCAATCATTTATTATTGTTCTTTATTGAGTGCCAACAAGGTGTTTCAGTTAAGGACGCAGGGAGCAGATGTGTGAGGGTCTCTGGGGGTCTAACCCTGGAAAGGGTAACACGTTTTTTCCAGCAGCCTGTCTGGATGGACACACGAGTCAAAACAAAGCCCACCCCAAAGTTCTGTCGCCGCAGCTTGTGACCAGGCAATAATCTACTTTATTTATAACACAATGCATGAATTTCTGTCCCCGAAAGAAAAATAAATTCAAATGTACACGAATGCACAGACCTTGGACCTCTCAGCATTTGCTTTGTGAGTCTGTATCCTTTGTTCTGCTACTGTACACATTGTGACAAACATTTCCCCCAATGGCTGTGGTGTTACAGGCTGTGTTTATTCGGTGACGCTATTAACCAAACTGTTTGTGTCAATCAGAAGTTCAAACACTCAGAAACAGCGATGGAGATGCTCCTGCTCTGGAGCAGCTGGCTCCCAGCCCTCCTCTCCTCTCTCTTCTCCTCCCATTTCTATTTGGACTGGATTTTTTTGTTAAGTATCCTTCCTACAGAAATGAAAGTACAAGCAGTTGAAAGAGGACAGATTCCCAGATTTACAGTTTCTCTTGTTCAGCAAATTATCACTGGGATGGACTTCCACTAGAACAAATGTCTCTGCAACAAGGCTTCTCCCACTGCCTCTTCCAACTGCACATGCACAGCACTGACCTGGAGATGGATCCTGAATGATCCCTGAGTTCTTCACTGGGAGCTCAGTGCGTCTGGTCTCTAGGTTGTGCAGGGTAGGATTTTTATACGGTATTTTATTGCTATTATATGGTATTTCATATGGCGTTTTATATGGTATTTATATTTATATGGTATTTCTTGGCCTCTCTGTTCTATTGTTTATGGAGCCGTGCTGAGTTTGTGTGTGTCTCCAGAGTCATCTTCCTCTGCTTGAACTCCTCACGCTGCCTCTCTGGTGTGGAGCTCTATTTACTATTCTCCCAGGGTTATTTACTGCATGCGAATAAACAA
>JAHLSL010000016.1:5937083-6053006 GCA_025920805.1 Petroica traversi
CTCAGCTCTGTCACCCTCAGCTCTGTCTCTGTCACCCTCAGCTCTGTCTCTGTCACCCTCAGCTCTGTCTTTGTCCCCCTCAGCTCTGTCACCCTCAGCTCTGTCTCTGTCCCCCTCAGCTCCGTGTCTGCCACCCTCAGCTCTGTCTCTGTCACCCTCAGCTCCGTGCCTGCCACCCTCAGCTCTGTGCCTGCCACCCTCAGCTCTGTCTCTGTCACCCTCAGCTCTGTCTCTGCCACCCTCAGCTCTGTCTCTGTCACCCTCAGCTCCGTGTCTGTCACCCTCAGCTCTGTGCCTGCCACCCCAGCCTGCACATGGCCTCAGTCTGAGCCCAGGGAGCAGTGGCAGCTCCCTGGGGACAAGTGGCTTCACTCCAGAGGGAAGCTACAGCAGAGCCTGTGGGGAGGGCTCCGGGCAATAATAAAATAATTATGGTCCCATTTAAAAACTGGCTCATTTCTTCAACTTAATTAGGGACAAACATCACAACAATGACTTGCAGGTAGCCCTGTGCTATGGGCCAATAAATCTGAAGCCTGGTGAGCTGTCAGAGGCTGTTTACCTCCCTTATCAAATAAATCATTCACGGGGTTGCTATTTCTGTAAGCTTTGCACACAACTTTGAAAGTGACTTCATGAGCCTGTTTAAACATCTCACACACCCAGGGCTCGGCAGAAGGTACAGGAGGAAACATCTAAGAGGGAGAATATACTTTTTTTTCTCATTATTTTTTTTTGTTGAGAGGCTTGTGGAGAGCTCCTGAGTGCATCTGCTTAATAAATCTAACAAAAAAGAAAAACAAAAACAAAAAAAACAACAAAAAAAAAAAACCAAAAAAAAAAGGGAGGGGGAAATATTTAGGTGGAGGCTTTCCCCTGGCTGGCACAGATGTAAGTGGTGGCTGTTGTAGCCACGCTGAGCTGTGCTGACTCACCCGTATTAGTGAGCAGTAGTAACGAGGAACTGCAGCGGGTGATGCTAATGAGAGCAGACCCGACTGGGAGTACTCACAGGAAGCAGACAGATGAAGTAACAAGCTGCTATTCTTACACCCTCCCGTTCTCAGACTTGGGCAAGGCAGAAGGAGCGTGTGTGCAATAATGTGAGATATGAACAGAACAGCTACTAAATTGGAAGGTCTTTTCATAGTCTCTGATATAAAAAGCCCCGTTGTGCCCATGATGTGTTGCCTTCCGGGGGATGCTGGAGTTCCTCTTGTGGTTTCTGCATTAAGATGTAGCTCACAGCGCTGGGAAAACCTGATGCTTCCAAATATCCCCTGGAGTCAGCTGGGGAAAAACGCCTCAGAGCTGATTGTGTCTGTCTGAGTGTGCTGTTCAAGGCAGAGCTGTGGCCCGGAGAGCAGGGGGAGATCTGTGAAGAGAGATGTCACTTTTCAGGCTCTGACAGAGCAGAGTGAGATCCCACAGGGATGGCTCCTGCAGCACATTTGGATGAAGGGAAAGGGATGGCAGTAGCCGATTACCTTCAAGAGGGAGCAATGCTGGAACTCCCCATAAAGAACCCGTTTTTTTCAGTGTGCTGATGCTACAGCAGGAATAAGAAATTAAGACTATGTTGGGTACCTGCTTTGTTATTGGATGAGAACACAAGCTAAAATTCCACTTAGAGCCAGAGACGTGCCAGATGTGCGGCAACATCTGGAGCCTCCTTCCCCGAATATTTCTTCACTGGGAGAAACTCAAATCTTCACTGGAAAAGACTCCCTGGCAGCAAAATCTGCCAGAGGAACGAACGCTCAGCAGATGTGGAACCCCTGGCTGGAGGCTGCCCCAGACGGGCTGGCAGCACCTCGGGAAGGCCAGCAGACACAAACTGCAGCCCCACGGGGTCATTTCCTGCCATGAGTCACTGAACTGTCCAACTGACCCACTGAACAGGGGAAGTTGTGCAAGAAGTGCCAGCAAGGCTCGAGCAGCGCGGTGAGAGAAGAGCGCTCCTGCCCTCTAGTGAGAACTCAGCCCAAATCCCGGCTCAGCCCTGCTCTCTGCTCCCCTCCAGCCTGTGGGATCAGGGATCGGGTCCTGCTGTGTCTTTCCCTGCAGAAATCCCGGGAGGGAGCGGCCATTCAGCCCCGAACAAAGCTGTCCGAGTGGGCTACAGCAGCGGGGAATAACTGGGGTCACTTAGGGAAATGCAGTGTAGCAAAGTGCCCTCCTGCACCAGCACTGGCCTTGATGTGGCATCGCTGCTCAGGAGAGCTGCAGTTTGATTAAGACTCGAAAAGCTCGCTGAAAAACCTTATCCAATGTGCAGGAGGACCCCCAAGTGACAAACACACCAGAGTGACCCCATGTGCCCCACCCCTGCTCAGCCTGGGCGGTGGAAAGTTTTGCTACTGGGAAAAGGTGAAAAAAAATTATTGGAAGCAACTAAAGCAGAAGGGCAAGATTCTCACCTCCCGTTAATGGCTGCAACTTCTCTGAGGTCTTTAGGAGTGTTAAAAATAGGAGTGGGATGCCAGTATGTGGTGGAGGAGAGGAATTGTTCAGGGAAGGAGAAGAGGAGAAGACAGCACAGTCACAGGGACATGCTCTGGGTGAGAGACTCAGAGTGATTCAGGAAGGGACAGAGCTCTGTGTCAGTTCCCTGGAAATTATACAGGATGTGAGCTGCATCAAAGTTCATATGAGCAAAAAAATGAAAGGCAAATGGTAGACATTGATTTTGGACAAATCCCCACTTTCACCTCCTCGAGGAAGGGTCAGTGTTCAGGTTTTTTTGGCACAACAGCTGATGGTACCTGGCTGGTGGTCCCAGATGTGTGACAGACCCCAGTGCTCTGTGTGCTGGAGTGAGTAACCAGTTGTTGTTATTATTATTGGGAGAGCTGATGGTCTGGGCAGATTGTCACAGTTCCCCCTGTGCATCCCCCGTAGCCCCCGTCCCCCTGAGGGGTCTCACCTGCCCAGCCCCGGGGGGAGTTCCCTGTGTTTCTCTCACACTGTCACGATTGACAGGACTTTCTTTCTCTCTGCTTTTTCCTGTAAAAAAGGCGAGATTTGGGTGCTGGCTCTAGAGGGCAGCAAATGCCGGCACATGGGGCTGGGGGCCACCGCCGGCTCCCCCCCAACCCTGGGCCAGCCTGAGCCAAGAGAAGGCTCCGCTGTGAGGAAGAGGAGACAATCCTGGCCGTGGTTATCCCGAGGAAGCAGCCACGAGGATGCTCCCCAAAAGTGCTCGCTGTCCTCTGCCTGCAGGTGGGACAAGGAGAGACAGAATCACAGAAAGGTCTGGGTTGGAAGGGACTCTTAAAGAGCATTTATTTCCAAACTCCCTGAAACGAGCAGGGACACCTTGCACTGTCCCAGGTTGCTCCAAGCCCCATCCAACCTGGCCTTGGACACTTCAGGGATGAGGCAACCACAGCTTCTGTGCCAGGGCCTCCCCACCCTCTTTGTAAAGAATTCCTTCCTTGTATGTAATCTAAATTGACCCCCTTTCAGTTTAAAACCATTACCCCTTGTCCTGTTGCAACACCTCAGCCTTGAAACACCTTGATTCCTTCCCAGTTTGGTCACAGACCTTTGGTTTGTTGTTTTGTTCCCCAAATCTCCAATAAACCCATTGGATGTCTGGGGTGGGTCACTCACTGTTTTGGGGCATCCCCAAACACCAACAGCCAGGTGGGCAGGAGGGCAGAGACTCAGGGGATTAATAAAAAAAAATAAATTGCACTTTCACATATATGTATTAAAGTGGCAGCTTAAATTAAAGCTTTTTGATGTCTTTCTCTTAGACTTTTGTGAAAAGAAGCAAATAGGCAAAAAAACTGTTGGACTCACGCAGCCCCAGGAGGATGAGGTGGATCTGAGGAGGGACGCTGAGAAGAACCCCAGGCCCTGGGAGTATTAAAAAGAAAAACTGAGAGAGAGATTAAACAGCTTATGACAAACCCTTTGTACATTTAAAGTAATTAGGAAGGTGAGGGTGGAAGGAGAACCTTCACAGCCTTTTCTTTCTCTGGTTTAATCTTTTCCCTCTACTGGGGACTGTATTTCACCGTGGAAACACAAGCATGTGAATCAGCAGCACAATATACACTGGCTAACAAGGTGTCTGGCACTCCAAGGTGTTTCTGTCAGCACTTCCTCAGTGGTCAGACGTCTGGCTGTCCTTTCACCTCCCCACACGTGGAGGTTCACATCGATGCCTCGTCCCCCTGGGGTTTATTGGGATAGTGGCAGGTAATTGAATAAAGATCTCTGCTGGGCATGGCTGGAGCTCGCCTGCTGGCTGTGCTGACCACAGCATGGTCCATCTGTGGTGTCCCCAAAGAGTAAAAGCAGCTCTGAGCAAGGTCTCTGAAGCTTGTCCTGACCCTTCAGGCTCTGGAGTTTGTGTTGCTGAGGACAGGAATGGTTGGAAGACACTCCTTCTCTCAGAGGAGGGGAACAGGATATCCTGGGCACGCCTTTCCACCTGCACATAATGAGGGCATCTTAAAGTCCATCTTTCCAGAGACACAGATGGTCCCAAACCAATTCCCTCTGGATGGCTTGAACATCACCTAGTGCCACCTGCATCACAGAGCTTGGCCAGCCCCTGGGCACTGAGCAAGCAGAGGAATTTGTTGTCTGATGGCACAGGCTCCTGGATACACCAGGACTGTGGGAAATGTGCCTGAGACTCTGCCTGCTGCCACTGAATTCTTCCTTCACCTGAAGCATCATCACAGGTCACTGAAGGTGGAACACAAGGAGATGGACACATTTCTGTGGCAAACTCTCCCTTTCAGACAGAAGATGGTCCTGCTGGTCCTGCTGCCAGCAAAGAGTGGAGTTGCTCCACATCCAGACCTGCTTCATTGCCATGCAGTTCCCATCCACCTCTGGATGAGGGAGACAATTCACCATAAAGCCAAGGGGTACTCAGGAAGGACAGGATGGAGGGGCCTAATTTAGAGCACCAGAAGCAAGCCCAGCTCATACACAAGCCCTCCTTAAAACCTTGCTTTTCTTCCAGGTCATTTTCCATGGACAAGTGACCCTTCCTGCCTCACACTACAGAGCAAGCAGATGCTGAAGGTGAACCAAGTCACTCCCTGCAGGAAAGAGCGAAACGAAAATGAATCAAAAAAGGAAATAAAAATCAATATTACAAAGTCAAATAATAAAAATTGTGTTATGGAAACAAAGGTCACCCAGGGAAAAATGTAATTGGACATGACAGCCTAGATTTCCTCTCCCTGCCAATCCTGTGTGGGGAGACCTTGTGCCCAAGCCAAAGTGTCACCTGCCCATGTTGCTGAAGCTCCACACAGTCTGTACAGCTGACAGCAGCTGCAGGAAGGATGGGGGAGAGAAACCTGGGGGAGCTGCAGGCAGCCGTGGTCTGAAATAGCAGAGGTCTTGCAGGGCAGGAATGAGCTGTGCTGGCAAATCCACCTGGGGAGCCCAGCACGGAATAAAGGAGCCTGTGGCAGGTCAGGAGTGAGATGTGCTGAGCCCTGAATCCTGCAGGAGATCCAGGCTGGGGAAAGGCAGTGCTGCCTCTGAGCAGAGAGTGGCACCAGCACGGGAGAGTGGGATGTGCACGGCAGAGAAGGAACGTGCTGGCTCTCAGTGCAAAAGGTAACTTGGGGCAGGCTGGCCCCTCTGTGCCTCAGTTTCCCCTTTGTAAAATGGCCCTTTCACCTTTGCAATTACACAAGAAGGGCACAGACCCCTTGGATCTCATTAATGAGCAAAACAATCACCCTGGCTGTGGTACAAACATCAACCAGTGATTCTCACCCAGTCCCTCCGAGGTCCCTCTCACTCAGGGTGACAAACTGCAATGTCTCTTGCAAATCTTCATTTTGGCCCTCCTGGCCTAGAAGGAGGGACTGACTGACCCCCATGTTGCTCCCATTCTGCTGCACAAGCCCTGATACATTTCAGAGAGCATTGTAAATGTGGGGCACGTCCCTCTGATAACGATGCAAACTTCAAACCATTATTCCTCAGCCCACAGCACTTCTCTTCATCCTTAAAATGGGTTGTTTGGTGTAATTTTTTCTTCCTTCATTTTTTTCTTTTTTAAACTTGACCTCCTGATTCCTCCTGGGAATTTATGTTGGGTTCTCTTTGTTATTACTTTCTTTCTTCCTTTATTTTTTTGTTTTGTTTTGCACAAAGTCAGCAGCAGGGAGATAAACTTCCCATGAAGTCCATTTGCCAACAAAGCTTTCTTTAGCACGGCAGACAATAGGAAAGCAAAACAAGTGCTCTGGCTGGACATGACATTTCCAGCACCATGGTGACCACGGCAGCTGCTCTCTGTCCCCCTGCAGCTGGCCCAAGGGTGACCTTCAGCTCCATGAAATGCTGATTTCCCTGTCAGCTGAGAGCCTGCCTACCTGGGCTGGGGGGTCCCACTGCAGGAGATGCAGCTTCTCAATTCTTTAGCAGCCCCACTTCAGCAATCTCCCCTCCAATTGCTCTTACCAGCTTTGTTGCCTTGTTTTGCTTCTTTTGGCCCTCAGTGCTTCCCTGCAGGCTGTGGTATTTGGGGGATGTTTCCTGCCTGCTTAGGGCTGGCTGGATTTAACCAAGGAATCAGGAGAGAAAGCAAAAAGGTCACTCAGCCTTCAGTACAATTAGCATGGGACCAAATCCTGTTTTCTCCCCAGCTTAAAGGTGGACAGGGTTGAGCTCAGTTTCTGATAAAACTGACACTGCTGTGGCCAGGATGGCAGGAAACCCAGCATGCAGCACATTTCAGATGGACATGGAGATTCATTTCCTTGTGGCTGAAACACGAATAAAATAACCCCTCAGCAAGCTGGAAAAGCAGTAAAAGCCAAACTTGAAGGAAACCCAAGGGATAAAATCAGGGAATCAGCCCAGTTGCCATCCAATAACTGGCACTGCTGCAGGGAGGTCCAGGAACAGGGAATGTGATGGGCAGGAGCTGCTTCTTCCCAAAGTGAGCAGGTCTGGACAGAGCTGCAAATGCTGCTGCTGTGACTTTATAAACTTCACCTTCAGCAGAGTCACCACCCCATCATCTCAGCTAGGATAGAGCAGAAATGGAAAAGATCCAAAGAATTGCAACAAATAGTATCAATAATCCATGAGAAGAGATTAAAAAGACTTAGGACTATTTAGTTTTAGAAGAAGAGGGGATGGCATAGAGGCGAAGACAAGGAGGGCATGGCAGAGGCATACAAAGCACTGCCTGGGCTAGAGGAGATGGCTGGGAGCACAAATTTGCCCCTGCAGCACCAGAGCAGGAGACATTCAGTGCAATCAGAGGATGGTGCCTTTCAAACCAAGAGCAGGCAGAGCTGCAGGGTGCCCTGCCATGAAGATTCAGGGGAACGTGGAGTTCAGCAGGATCTACAACACCAGTGGGCATCAACTGGAACAACAGCAGTGCTTGCCAGGATTAAATTTAATAAGCTACAAGCTGTCTTGCCCAGGATTTTATACCTCTGAGGTCTCTGGCATGGACTCTGCTGAAGACAGGACAGTGGGGTGGGGAAATAAACCCCTGGGGGTAACTCCTGTACCTTCAATGTTAAATAGCCCGAGGACAGGCCTGGAGCTACTGGTGGGGAAACAGGAGCTGGATTTCAGCATCTGCCTGGAACAGATCCCGTGAGCATCCTTGAGGGACTGGGCTGTGAGATGAGAGAAATACTTTTGAGGGCCTATAAAAAAAGCAACAGTGAATAATAATTAGTGGCATCTACGAGGTATCCTTCACCCTGGACCTCAAAGTGAGAGCCTGGAGAGACTGAGGCCATGGTGGGACCTCAGGCTGGTGCCCACAT
The DNA here is from genome assembly GCA_025920805.1 of Petroica traversi. Taxonomy (NCBI): domain Eukaryota; kingdom Metazoa; phylum Chordata; class Aves; order Passeriformes; family Petroicidae; genus Petroica; species Petroica traversi. The sequence goes on from JAHLSL010000016.1 coordinate 5,944,865, forward strand.
TGCAACAACAGCTCCCCCTCCCCAGAGCTGCACATCTCCTTGGCAGCAAGGGATGCCAGTGGGGGCACAGCAGAGAAAGGAAAGCAGGTCATAAATTCAGGGCCAGGTGGGTGCTCCAGGAGGGTCAGGGAGATGGAGGGAAGGATGCTGGGGAGCTCCTGTCACATCAGCTGTGCTGGCTTGTCCCCCTGCCCTGCAGCTGGCAGCACCCCCAGGGCTGGGTGGGACAGGGGGACAGGCCAGCTGTCCCCTGGGGGGCAGGGGGACAGTGGTACCAGCAGGAGTAGGGACAGGCTGCACCTGACTCGGGATGATGGGACAACAGGAGCAGCTTTATCTCTCACAGGGTCTGTTTGGAGGGCTTTGCAGGTTTGCTGTAAGAGGCCAAAAGCAGAGGAGCTGTTGGGAGGCCGGTGACATTTATTAAGTATTAATCCCTGCAGTGTGTCCCTCGCCAGCCTGTTTGATAGTGGCTCTGTGCTGGCCACCGTGGCTCCTCGCCTCTCTGCTGCCCAGGACAGGGCTTGATGTGACTCAGGGACTTGCTGGAGTCACTTTTTCTGCCAGGAATTTCTCCTCCTGTCCCACAGCTGCTCTCTCCTCACAGATTTACCACATGCTTTGCTTTGATCATCTTCTCCCTCCCTCTTACCCCAAACCCCCAACTTCTCCCCAGACACAATCTCTGCCAGCTCAGCCCTATTTCATCTTTAAACGAGGCTTAAAAGACTCTTTACAGGGGAAGAAACAAATATTCCTCCTCCACAGCACCCCGTGGATTCCCTGCCAGCCCAGCCCAGCCCGCAGGCTCCCGGCCACGCCGGGGCTCAGGGAGCATCAGGACACGGTGACACCACGGTGACAACTTCTATTGCTCAGCCGCCCTCGGGGAAGAGAAAATGAGCAACTGTAGCTTTAAAACAAAGATTAGATGCAATTTTTTTCCCCTCTCTCCCTCCCTTTCTCTCTCCTTTTTTAAAGGGAACTTGTCAAGGTTTCCATCAATAATAGATAATGGTGCATCACTCTGGCAGGTTACACCCTCCGGCTGTTTTGATATTTTCCAGAGAATTTGTCAGCAATCTTACAGCAAAGGAGGGCTGGGGGAAGGGTGCGGAGGGGGGGGGAGAGGCCTCATTAATTTTTTGTCATTTGCATTCCTGCTGCTAAATAATGTATTGATTGCTCTTTCTCTCTCCCTCTTTAATTCTCTCCCTTCTGCGGCGTCTCGCAGCCCATGGCCCTCACTTGGTGACAGATGAGTTTGTCAGAGGCACCAGACAGCTCCTGCTCCCCAGGACCAGGCTGGGAGAGCTCAATGTGACCCTGGCACCAGTTCCAGCCACACAAGTCACAGGTTTGGTGGCACCAGCTCCTCACAGGGGGACACCAAGGTCTCTCCCAAAGCAGATCCCGGTCTGTGCCATGGATTCACCTCCACACCCAGCTCCTGCCGTTCAGGAGTTTGGGGACAGCAGCACAGGGCATGCCTGGATGTCACCAGAAGAGGGATTGCCAAAAAGCTGGAGGAGTGGCAGCAATGCCCAGCTGGAAATGCCCTCGCCTGTGGTCACACTGCCAGCCCAGCTCCGGGGGGATTTGCAGGAAGGAGCCAACGTGGGCATCTCTTGCCTTGGGAGAGCAGCAAACTGGAAATTCTGAGGGGATTTTGGTCTTCTAACTTCAGGATTCTGCTTCCCCATCCCTTTGGCAGAGCTGAGCCCAAGGGCCTGGGAGGCACAGTCAAGGTCCACTGAGTTGGCAGCTGAGCTAAACAAGAAGTTGCCCACGATTTGGGCTTTGCTCAGCTTAATGCAGCTTGGCTTCTTTTTTAATTAATAAATACTTAATTACATAGTTAATATTTTAATATTTCCTTTTAAAAACATCTGATTTAATGGAATTACTGCCAGCTATTTGTTTTGTACGACTTTTATGTTTATTTTCCTCTTTCATTTCTCGTTTCTCCCTCCAACCCACTGCTCTAATCCCTGAAGCTCCCAATTGATCTTTGCTACTGGAAATTAGGAGGAAATTTGCTTGAAGTTTGCTACTGGAAATTTCCAGGCTTTCAGCTGAAGTGGAGTCTGGTGCTGACATCCACCAGCCCAAGGTGTTCGTGTGGGTTATTGGATGCTTCTCTGCAAATGTAGCAGCCCCTGGGGAGGGGAGGGAAGGTGGGACAGTGGGACAACCCCCAAGATCATCCCCAAAGAGGGGGAGACCCCCGAGCCGGTGTTTGCCTTTCAAACCTTACCTGGCTGCTCAGCCTGAGTCAGGAGCAGCTCAGCTGCACCAGGCGAGGATGGAGAAGGGCTCCATGGGGGTGACAAGAGGGGGATGTCACCTGCAGCAGTGACAGCTCCTCTCTCCCTCTCCTCAGCCCCTGGCTCCTTGCTGCAGCTCCTCTTGCTCCAGGGTACTGCCCACGCCCAGCCCTGCACAGGTGGGCGGATGCACCGAGAGAGTCACTGAATTAAAGCAAATAAAGATTCTTCCTGCATCCCCTTTCTCTCTCCCTCCCTCCCTGCCCAGGCAGTCCCTCCCTCGCACTCCTGATCCCCCAAGTGCAGCTCCAAAGCAACAATCCCCCAGCACAGGTGAGCTGTGCCTTACCTGGGCCGGGATGTCTCCTCCAGCCTCTCTGAGGCAGCTCACGGTGGGGATTTGGGTGTTTCCACAGTGAGCAGCCTGTTGGGATAATAAAACAAATAAACACAAGAGTTACAGCCGAGGCACTTGGGGCACCATAAAACAGGCTAAAAGCAAATACAGCCTCATTAATCCATCATAAAATAACAGCCTCTCACGATCCCGAATGCATCAAAAATGAACGCGAGACCGGCAGGGTCACAATTCACCCGGGGCTGTGTGGAATGTGAAGCAGGGCTGAGAGCAGGTCAGAAACAAACCCCAGCCTGCTGGGGAGTGGAATCAGGACTCCAGGAACTCAGCCCTTCCTGCCCAGCTGGGTTTAAAACCAGTAGCACCAGTCCAGGCCAGGAAGAGAAGTGTGCTGGTGGGAGATGGGCACATGCTGAAGCTGGAGCTGGCCGGGCGTCGCTGTCAGGAAAGGAGGAGATGAAACAAATCTGGATGGAAACTTAACGGGACTCTTTGGTGCTCCATCTGCCCACTAATGAGGGTTCTGCATGTGAGGGCAAGAGAAAAAAGCCCACCACGCGCTAATAAAGCCCCGTGACTTTGCTGACTGGAGGCACCGGCGCTAATGAAGTCACCAGAGAGATGGGATTCCTCTGGCAGCTCTGACACGGCTCTGGAGAACTGTTATTTTCAGTCAGTCGGAGGAAACAACAATAAAAATACAAAAAAAAAAAAGCCACAGGCGGGTGTGACACGCCCAGGCAGCAGCCGATCCCTCGGGTTTGCCCGGCGGCTGCGGAGCCTGGGTGGAAGATGGGTTTGGGAATGGGGGAGTTGGGAACTCACTGAGGGATGGGATGCTCAGGGCACCCTTGGGGCTCAGCTCTCTTCAGAGAGAGGGGGGAGCCCTCTGGGGGGCTGTGGGCACCTCCCAGATGCTCAGCAGGGAAATCCAAGCCCCATCCCAGAGCAAGGAATGATCCAGGTCTGTGCCAGGAGCCCTGGGTCAACGATTGTTTCCTGAAAGCAATGCCTTTATACATACAGACATATTTAAATATATTTTTACATAGTAATATATTAGCATGTTTATGTCTAGTATGTCAATATATTAAATAATATCCCTAATGTTTCCCCCATATACATGTGTGTGTATATACATATAAAAGTTCAGGCACTGACAGACTTTGGCAGAGGCTCTTTTTGGAAGCCTCACTAAGTCCCCTGAACTCCCAATTTCAGCAGCTTTTATTTGAGCTTTATTGAAGTTAAGGAGGAGTTGCTTTATGTCCGGGAGCCGCCTGTGCCCGGTGTCCTCATTGTCACCTCGTCGGGCAGGGAGGAGCAGACAGATGCCCCCCTGGGGTTCTTCAATGCCTCTTTTTAATTAGAAACCTCGTCTCTGAGTTTTACATGCCCTTCCACAGGGTTAGTTGCACTCACCTGCTTAATCCTGGGAGATTATTTTCTGGTCTCTTTTAAAAAACTAACCCAGCCACCCCAAACTCTTCGGTCTCTTTCAATTCTTTTCATTTCACCTCATTTAATTCCTTGCCAGCTTAATGACTTGGTAGTAATGAATAAGATGAAAATTAGGGCTTAATAAGTGTTAGGAAAAGACAGTTTTCTTGCTGATGAAGGGAGAGTGGTGGTGGGAAAGTGGAGCCTGGGGAGAGCACAGGGATAACCCCAAAGCTCCCCCCGACCTTGAGAGGGGCGATGCCAGCTTCAGCTGCATCTGGTGACAATGACAAGCTGCAGTGAGAGCAGGGACCTGCCAGTCCCAGGAGAGGGAAGGTGGAGATGATGCTTTTCCCTGGTGTTAGGAAAATGCAGCCAGACACGGTTAAAGGGGTTGGGGTCTTTCCCTCAGTATTTGAATCAGGATCCTGTTTGATGCATCCACTTCCCCCAGGTGCCAGCGTGGCAAATGCACCCCCGTCAGTCACACACACCAGTTCTAGACTTTCTACAGCCCAGATCCAACAAGGGAGCCCAATGCTGGGGCTGGGCTGGGCTCAGCTCGAGTTTCCAGAATCTGTCCTGCCAGGGGCCCTTGGCTTCCTGAGCCAGCAGAATGTTTGGTGTCCCTGGCTCTGCAGCTCTGGGCTCTTCAGCCTCAGGGCCTGCAGGGCACTTACAAAACACTGAGCACTAAACTGAGTGAAAGGTTTCAAGTATGCATACTGCTAATACTTGTGGATACGGAGAACTGTGTGAAAGGGATATAAAAGAAAAGACAAAAACCATTCTGGCATCAGAGGGAAGCAGGAGGGGATGGACGTGAGGAGGGGCCGGCCCAGGGAGTGCTGGAGGGGAGGTGACTCTGCCCAGCTCAGCACCCCAAACACCCCATTGCTTTCTGGCCAGGGCAGGGGCTGAGCTGGGGGTGCAAAACTCAGTGACCCCCACGTTTGGGGTGGCTGTGGCCTGGAAAGCCCTGCAGCTTCTGCTGGGTGGCACCAACCCAATCCGTGCTCAGGAACCTCAGAGCCCAGCACGGTAAATCCAGTGCTGGAGTTGATTGTGGGACCAAAACAGCCTTAACATCACCTGTAATGCCAGAATGATTTTTGTCTTTTCTTTATATCCTTTTTACATAGTTCTCTGTATCCACAAGAATCAGCAGCATGCACACTTGCAACCTTTTACTCAGTTCAGTGCTCAGTGCTCTGTAAGTGCCCTGCAGGCCCTGAGGCTGAAGAGCCCAGAGCTGCAGAGCCAGGGACACCAAACATTCTGCTGGCTCAGGAAGCCAAGGGCCCCTGGCAGGACAGATTCTGGAAACTCGAGCTGAGCCCAGCCCAGCCCCAGCATTGGGCTCCCTTGTTGGATCTGGGCTGTGCAAAGTCTAGAACTGGTGTGTGTGACTGACGGGGGTGCATTTGCCACGCTGTCACCTGGGTGAAGTGGATGCATCAAACGGGATCCTGATTCAAATACTGAGGGAAAGACCCCAACCCCTTTAACCGTGTCTGGCTGCATTTTCCTAACACCAGGAAAAAGGCATCAATATCACCCATCACCGAGTGCCAGCGGGGCCAAATCCCTGGCTGGTCCCCTCCGTGCTGGCACCACACCAGGATCACTTTCCCAGGGACACCGCCCGGCTCCGACGGTGCTTTTGCTGACTCAGCTGGACGGAGCATCCTGGTGACATCAGGAGCTGCTGTGTCACACGGGCAGCCCGTGGTTACCTGAGCAGCCCTGGCACGAGTGTGCCCCGTGGCACTGGGAGTGCTGGAGAGGGCTGAGCCACCGGAGCAGCCCGGGATGAGAACAGCTCATGGCTCACTCTGCATTAGCTGACTCTGGACATGTGTTCTAATTAATGATAATATTGCAACTGACAGCTAGATCAGGGGGGAAAAAAGGTGCAGAATTAATTGACCTGCCAGAAGATGTGTCCAATGAATCCAGCTCCCCATAACACACAAACTCCTCCCTGCCGTGTCCCCCCAGACAGAGCGAACACTGCTGGTGAGCCCCATACTGGCACTGGGGGCAATCCTGACTTCCCAGTGCATCCTCAGAGCCACCCCCACCTCTGCCAGCAGCTCCTCCATGGTCTCTGGAGGACCTCTGGCCATCCCCTGCTCCTGAGCTGTTTGGTGCTGCCAGTGCTTTTACCTTGCTTTGCTCCTTCTGCCTCCAGGTGCTGTCACTTCAAACTGGGCAGGTTTGAAGTGCATTTCTTGCTGTTTGGCTCCTTATTTCATTTCCATGGGAGTAACTGGGTGTGACTGAGGGGGAACAGGGGGTCTGAGCCCTGGTGAAGGGGCTGTGTGGGTCCATGGAGGGCTCGGGCTGCCACCCTCATTCATGCGGGGCAGGGCTGTTTTGGAGAGAGGGTTTTGCCCTATGCAGGATCATAAATCCCAACACTTCTAATAAACCTGCAGCTCCTGCTGGGTCCAGCCCTGGTGCCATCCTGGCTGAGCAGGGCTGTGCCAGGAGCTGTCACCACCAGTCCGGGGAGAAGTTTTTGGGCTCAGTGTGGGATGTTTCCCATAAAATCCACGTGCTGGAGGCCTGGGGTGGATGCACATCCCTGCTCCCACCCTGGGACTGGGGGACATTACACAGATGCAACTTTAATTCCAACATTCCAGCTGCAGTTGGGACACTGAAAGCCAAGGAGTGGGAAGTGCATGCAGGGTTTGCAGAATCCCTTTCCCTCCTCCTTTTCCAGGTGCAGAGGGGACCATTCAGGTGACTCCAAGGGATTTTAATTCCTCTTTCCTAGTGCGAGGACTAGAGATGGTTAAATGGCTTTTCTCGTCTCATCTGAGCTGCTGAGATTCTTGCCCAAGGGTGGGAAAAACCTGAAGGGGAGAGTGAATGAGGAGCTCAGTGAGATGGGGGCAAACACCAGGCTCAGGAAATTCCCTGAGCTAAAAATAGTTGACATTAAAATCTATTCGAGGGCTCAAACATATTACAGGGGATCAAAAATCCTGTTCCTGCTCACTCCTGTGCATCTGCTTGTAGCTACTACAGTACACAGGAGACCAAAACGCCACTAAAACCCCACGATTTTGTAGGAGGCACTTGGATTCAAAAGGATGCACCAATCCCTAAACCTTCTTTTTAATTCTTTTAATTTTTTTTTTGTTATAAGCTTTACAAGTCTCCTCCAAGCCTGTTTCTGCTGTGACAAAAGGCTGGAAGGAACCCCTCAATAATAAAATCAGATGCTGCTCCCGCACAGCCCAGGATCAGAAGCACCTGCAGAGGGGATCGATTGCCTGATTAGGGGGAATTGATTGCCCCAGCTCATTAGCATATCGTTAGTACTGACCCCGTGGCTGGCCCCACTCAGGCAGGCTGTGACCTGGATGGATTAAAAATCGCAGAGCACTGGGGAGGGATGGGAAATCAGCAACGAGGAGAGGGGGAGGAGGAGATCCTGGTCGATAACATCCACATCATTTCCCTGCTGAGGCCTCGAGTGCTCAATACCCATCACCCCTGGAGCATCCCAGGAGGATGCAGCTCTAGGGAGCAGTGTCCTGCCCACAGCAATCCCAGTGGAGCTTCCCCTGGGGGGTTCCTTCAGGAGCCCCAGCCCTTTTGAACGTTGACTAACAGGGTTTTTTTAGTGCTGTGAGTCAGTAGCCCCAGATAGGATTTCCATCTGTGCCATGCCAGACTGTGTTTTGGGCCTCCATCCAAATAAAGCTGAAGAACTGGTTGGGTTTGATTTGCTTTCATGGCTGTGGTTTGTTTCTTTTTTTTTTCTTTATCAGTTTTGCACACAAAAGAAGGGGAGAGGAGCCTGGGCTGTTCCAGAGGCCCAATCCAGCCTGGATTTCCTCTGGATCCACCTTGAGGGCTGGGATAGCTGCTGCCCAGTGCCCCAAGGTGACATTCACCCCAAACCAAGCTCCAGCCCCATCCCTGGCACACCCAGGTCCCTTCTCTGGACCGATTCACACAGGAGCTCCTGAGCATCCTCTGATTTTGGGAGGAGAAGCAATTCCCAGCCCCAGGGAGGGCAGGAATACCACAAATGCAGAGTCAGACACACAGCACCAGCCCAGTGATGGACTGTGAGCTAATGAGATCCTGGCTCCAGGCAGCAGCAGCCTGGGCACTTGCCCAGGGCCCCGAGAAGCCCCTGGGGCTGTTCAGGAGGGCTCAGGGCCAGCAGCCAGCCCAGGTCCCAGCCAGGACAGGAGCCCCACAGAGGTCGTGGCCAGGTGTTCAAGAGCTGTTTGTCTGCTCCCAGATATCCTTTGAGCATCCAGGATCAGTTCTCTCCTGATTTTTGTTTGTTTTTTGTTTTTGTTTTGTTGTAAATAATCTGATGTGCAGTGAGAGCTGTGAGCTGGGATGCTCCAGGAGCACCAGTGCAGCACAGGTGACCTTGCACAGGGCAGGTGACAGACATTTGGTTCCAGCCCATCTCTGCTGTCCACACCAAAACCCAGCAAGGGCTGGACAACACCAGGAGGACACCGGGACCCCCCAGGGCCCTGCCTTGTGTGTGTGGGATGTGGGGATCCCACCCTCACCCCCATTCCTTCCCAGCTGCAGGATGGAGCTGTGTCTGAGTGACAGCTCTGCTGTGGGTGCTGTCCGGGTTTACCAGGCATTTTTAAACTAAAAGGTGCTAACAGCAAATAAATTCTGGTTTCCCAAATAATCAGCACAGATTTGGCTAAAGTATAAGGGATTTCCTTCCTCCATCCTCCCTCCCTCCCTTCCTCTTCCCACACGGGGTGAAGTCCTGCCTGTCCATCAGCTCTCATTACTGTTCATTTTCTCTGCTGGGTGAATTATTGCGGAGACCCGGCGCCGGCAGCCCTTTGCCAGATCCTGTAACACGGCGAATTAATTAGCAGCGATGTGCTAACTACCCGCGGATCTCATAACCGTAATTGCACCGGCCGGGAGCATTTGATCTCCTATTGATGCACGGAACTGCCTTCCCCCTCCCACATCAGCCTCCTTTCCCTGGGGCTTTTGTGCCACCGGTTCCGAGGAGGAGCAGCTTGTCCAGGAGGAGCCGGAGCAGGGGAATCGCCTTGGGATGGATGCAGCAGCCAGGACAGTGCTGGGACAGAGGAGCACACCCAGGGACTCTGAACATCCTGCAGCATCCCTCAGCTCCTACACAACCCTGGGAATGCGGGACAGAGCCTGCTCCCGCTGCTGTTTGGCTGTTGAGCCTCTGGGGCTCAGCCAGCACGGGAATTTCGGGGTGATGCTGCAGCTCCCTCAAGGACCCAGCTCCAAAAGAAGGGGCTCACCTCACCCCTCTGCGCTGGGACAGAGCAGCTGCTCTGCTCTTCAACAAGGACCGCGTTTCAAGCAGTGTTTTCCAAGAAAAAAAACCCTCCCGAGCTTTCCCTGTGTTTTTCCATGCGGGTGTCCCACTCCCCTCGCCCTGCTCAGTGCTGGGCTCCACCACCACGGACATGTGTGAGCAGGATCCACACCGAATTACAGTGACCCTCCCACCCCAGCCCTTTACAGGGATGATTACACTTTATTCCATGAATAAATAACCTCTCACCACAGATTTCCACCTGTTCTCAGCACCTCCCTGTGATCTCGGTGCCTTTCAGGAGGGGAGCTGGGAACAGGAATGTGCTTTGCAGGCAGCAGAGATGTTTGAAGCCTCCTTCATCCCCCGATTCAAGTGTTTATCTCCTCTGCTTGGCACAGCTGTGCCTCCTCCGTGGCAGCCGGGTGGGAATGGGCAGATCAAGCTCCTGACGTCAAGAATTCGCTGCTGCAGGTCCATTGTCTGGTGCAAAGGAGAAGTTGTTGTGAGCATCATTAAGCCACCAAAGAGAAACAAAACCCAGCAAACCGCGCTGGCAGCTGGATCCCAGAGCCTGATTAATTAATTGGCTGATTAACATCTCTGTGTCCAACCCCAGAGGCTTCTCTGGTGCTTTTCTCAGCAGTGAGGGGTCTGCAGGGAGGTGCTGGGGGATCAGATGTGCTCCCCGAGGTGCAGAGGGCAAGGAGAGCAGCCCTTGTGGGCCTGGCATGTTGGAGACACTTCCTGGTGCTGAAGGATCTTCCTCCTCCTCCTCTCTGCAACAGGCCAAGAATTAAATAGCAAATATTGCTTTACTCTTCCCAAGCACCTCCACCCACCCGGCAAAAGGCAGGGATGGAAAAACTGCCGTGGCCTTCAGGAGAGAAAAAAACCTCAAACTAAATCCCCCCAAGCTCCCTCTTTCCTTCCCTTGTCAAAATAAGCAAATGAAAAAAATTACTGAGGATGTTTTGCCACCAAACCTAATGCCTCACGCTGTGTAGGTGTTCCCCTTCTTTATGAAATTAGTGTTGGCCAAATTTAGTTATTTTCACATCATTTCAAAACAAAGAGTCAAGATACTCCATCTTTTAAGGATTATGAAGAAACATTTTGACACGAAACCCAACCCCCCCATTCATCAAGTCCTCATCTAATTCAGCACAAGTTCATGAATAATTTTCATCAGCCTGGAACTGCTCGTGGCTGATGAGACTCAGCCCAAAGTACCCACCAGGGTGGCATCCTGTCCCCTCAGGAGCTGCAGGGTGGCATCCTGTCCCCTCTCTGCAGCACTGAGATGTCCATCAGCTCCTGGGAGCCCAGGACCTGCTGGGGATGATGCCCCCATCATCCCTGAAGATTTGCTCCCAGGTCCAAATGAAATCCTGGAAGAGTCAGGGGTGGTGAGAACCCCTCCAGCACAGCTTCCTCCCCTCCCTGGAATGTGACCCCGTCCCCATAAATATTTTGCACCAGTTTTGCTGCTCTGGCCAACAAGAGCTGGTTGGAAGGGAAAAGAAAAGCCCATCCTGGAGTGAAAGCCATAAAACAGGGGCTGTGGAGCCACTGAGGGCCCGGCCCCAACCCCAGGGCAGGTGAGGATCTGTCCCTGAGCCCCTGGAGGAGACCTTGGCCATGCAGAGCATGAGGGACACGTGTCCGTTCTCAGCTCTTCTCTCTCCACGGGGCTGCAGAAGCCCCTGAGCAGCTCAGCTGCAAACCCTGCACCCCTGGAAGGGCTTTCTGGGCTCCCACAGCAGCACTTGGGGTGATTGTGGGGCAGGAAGGCAAAGAGCTCCTGCTTCACCTCCCCTCTCCCCTCCACGGCAGTGCCCGCTGCTCTCAGGGGCTCCCAGGCAGCTTCTCAGCCCTCTCAGCACTGCAGGGGCTGCCTCTTGCTCTTGTTTTCCTCAATAAACTTCTCCACAGCAAAGATTTTCCCTCCCTGACTCGTTCTGGCATTGGCAGATCCCCCCAGACGTGGCTGGAGCTGCAGCTGCCTCCCTGCACCTCCTGCCTCCGCTGGGAACCAGCTATAAAACTTGTGGCTGACTTGCAAGAGAATATTTTTACCATTAATTTTGCCTTATGAAATTTCCTGAACCCCGTTTTTCCCTTCCTGGGACCTCCTGGAGTCAGCCCGTGGGTGTTCAATGAAATCAGGGGGTTAAGCTGGAAATTCTTCTCCTTCCAACGCTCACATTTTTGCACGGCTGATTTTAAACTGATGGTGAAGATTTAGGAGGGGTCTCAGCCAACAAATGCTGCCAGATAACCTGGGGAGCATTAAACTCCTTTTAATCACTCTCCTGTTGTCACAGAGATTTCAGCTGGGGCTGGGGCAGTTTTGGCAGCCCAGGCTGGGCAGATGCTGCTCTGTCACCCAGCTTTTGTCACCCTGTGCCCAAACACCCCAGGGGAAGCCCCTCAGCCCCTCTCCCCTCCACGCTCTGCTCCCACTCCTCATTTTCCCAGGGGATCCCTGATGGTGAGACAGGAATCAAGGCATTATCCAGCCCCCCTGAACTCCAGGGTTTGGAGCAGCACAGAGGCAGATCTGAGGTGCATTTGTGAGCAGGGAACACCCTGGGGCAGCCTCTCCCTGCAGGCAGAGGTTACAGATCCACGCAGTGCCCTCGGCTGGTGGAGCCATCCCCGCACAGAGGGGCTGTGCCACAGCCGCCTGCTGAGAGCCTCAGGAACAAACCAGCCTCGAGTGTGGGAAGAGAACAATGAGCAAAAAAATACAATAAAAAAAAATAAAAAGGAGAAAAAGAGAAAGGAGATTAAAAATTATAAACGGTAAGAGACAACAACAACAACAACAAAAATATACAGCTTTCTCCTCAAACTGTTCTTTTAGTCCCAACAGCGTCTGCTGTGCAGAGCTCGCGTCTCAGAATTCACAGCTGCTCAAAAAGCCCAAAAAAGCTCATGAATTATTTATCCCCGCTCAGATCAATCCTTCAGCGTGCTGTCAGTGAGGAATCAAAGCCCCAACAAGGCAGGCAGGCAAGGAAGCAGCTTCCAACCCCCCGAGTGACCAGCAGGTCCCTCAGCTCCTGTGCTGTCCCTCACCAGCCCATCCCTGTCCCCCCGTGGCCCTGGTGCCCATCACACACAAACCCCATTTCTGAGCTCCTCCCGCCACCCTGCAATAATTGATGGCAAAGGTTATTCCAAGGCAAATGTCACCTCGTTCCCAGGGAGGCTTCTCCCCCTTTGCCCCCAAATGCAGCCCTTTCTCACAGCACAACTCGAAGGGATTTAACCCCAGCTCTGCCTTCCCCAGGGGACTTCACCGAACCCTCTGAAACTCCTAAAATCCAGGACCTTTCCCCCCGAGTCTCTTTCCTCCTGCAGACTGGCAGGGTAGTTAGAAAAGAGCAATTGCAGCAGCTGAGGGAAGGAAGGATCTGTGTCCCTGTCCCCACCCTGTCCCCACCCCTGTCCCTCCAGGCCTCTGCAGGGTCTGTCCTGGAGCCAAAGGACAGGGACACACGGGCCTGGAAAAACTCTGTCCCCCCTGTCTGGTGTGGAACTGGAAACACAGGAAACGTTTCAGCTTATTTTCCTCTTCGCTTTCCAGGTGGAAGGTGCAGCCCTGCAAGGAGAGGTGGGCAGTGTCCCTGCGCTCAGGATGCTCCGGGCTGGCGGTGACAGAGGCTCCTCCCTGGTCACACCAGCGGCAGCAGCTCCCTGGGAGGGGTGGCCCAGGACAGCCTGGGGCACCTGAAGCGCTGCCCCATTCAGGTGAGGGTCTCTCACTGAGAGCACTGGGTTCCGTCTCTCTGTTTCCCACATCCCGAGTTTTGTGCTGTCAGCTCCGGTTTCAGCCTCCTTCCTGCATCACCTCTCTGGAGCATCTCCGTTTCCCTGGGTGACAGCTCTGCCATTAACCCGCGGGCTGCTCCCACCCGGGCAGGTTCTGCTGCAGCTCCTGCACAGCCCAGCCCCGGCTCGGGGCAGAGGGAAGGGCAGGAGCGCCCCCGGGACACCCAGACCCATCCCCGGGACACCCAGACCCTTCGCCGGGCAACTCGCTGCCAAAAAAACCAAACTGCGTTTCTCGCCCCCCATCCCCGGGTGTTGGGCACGGGGGGCTCAGCTCTGCTGCTGCTCCCCCCAAACGCTGCTGTCCCATCCAACCCCCCCGCGATGCTCTGAGAGCCTCCAGCGCAGCCCTGAATTCCCGCAGCTCCTCCCCCGGTGCAAAGCCATTCATCAAGGAGCACAAACAGCCCGGCTGCTAAAGGCCACGCCGTGACAAAATGCCAATAGCTGTATTTACATTCAATATGTCCCGCTAATCTCGCCTTCAGGAAGCGTCTGCTGAACCTGCCCCTTCCTTCCTGGGCATCACCTCTTTAATCAGTCTCTCGTTACTGATCACTGATTGATTTCGGTTCCAGTAGCCAATAGGTTTTCCTTTTAATTTCCAGCATCATGTTTAATTAAAGCGGGGTGGGTCCGACCCCATCAAATCATATCAAAGTCTGTCTGAGCCCCAGGTGAGTGAAAACACCAGCATAAATTATTGATCAATCTTTGTTCAGATTAATCTGTCACTGCCTCTCCCCGGGCAGGGCGGGGATGGAGCTCTGTGTTTGTCTTGTGGCAGCTCAGGACACCGTGGTGGCCCAGCCAGGGAGAGCAAAACCTGCTCCTCAAAAGCATCAGAGCCCTCAGCCTTCCCTCCCAGAATATCCCAGCCCAGGCACACAGCAGGTGATGGCAGAGGTTGCCCAACTTCCAGAGCTCGTTATCCACTGGGAGGAGGCTGCAAACCACAGTGAGCAGCCAGGATTAAAGAAATGCCCATTTCTGCAGAAATGTCAGTCTAAAAGGCCTGGAAGAACGAGTGTTTTTCCCAGCCCTGGAGCTGCAGGGTTGGTGGGAGCGATGCTCAGGGCAGGAAAACCTTTCTCCCTTGCCCTGCTGCAGAATTCCAAGTGAGCAGGGGAGGCTCAGCTGTTCCTGGAGGCAGCTTTGTGTCAGAGGAGATGAGGAGCAGCAGGAGGAGGGTTTGAAAGGCAGAGAAACCAAGGAGCTGCTGCTCCTCAGGCCGAGCATTTCCCCTGAGAGCTCCCCCAGCCCTGAGCCAGGAGGGGCTTCTGCTCCTCTTGGGCTGGGCCAGAGCCTGAGCTCAGAAATGATCCAGAAATGCTGAAAACCAACAGAGCCTTGGAGCACCTGAGAGGTCCTGTGGGGTTCAGCAGGAGCTCCAGCACTGCAGCAGCCCCAGCCTGGAGAGCAAACACGCCTTTGGATTATGAATAAAGATGGGGGTGAAGCATTCCTGCATTCCCAGGGCTCTCCTGCCTGAATGCTAATTGCTGACCTGAGCTGAGACTGCTCAAAAGCTTGTTTGGGGCCAGGGTCTGCCAGAGACTGCTGTGCATTTGCATCATTTAGGGGAAAAAACAGGTGGTTCTGCTGGATTCAGAAAACTTCTGCTTTTGGAGTAAACTTTGGTCTCTGCCAAAGCCCGGGAGGGGTGAAGGGCTGCATAGAAATAGCTGGAGAGCGGGGAAGGATTGCCAAGAGCAGCAGCTCAGCTCGTGAGTCAGCAGCATTAGCTCTCACCTCAACAAGCAATCTGCAAATTGTGCAAATCTGCTTTTCACAGCTCACCTAACCTGCGAAATGGCCTCAGATTTACAGCCCCGGTGTTCACGCTTAAAAACAACTGAGTTAATGAAGAATGGGGAGGGAGGGGGGGATTACTCAAAGACAGAGTTTGGGTTTCACCTGGAGCCCTGGCTGGGGCCATCCCCCACCAGGGTTTGTGCCACCCCGTCCTTGGCCAGGCTGGGTTTGCAGCCCCATCCCCACAAACACCTGGGCTGGTTCCTGATCCCTTTTGCTTCCCTGTTTTTCCACCTGCAGCTGCAGCCCCCACCCGAGCAGGGGGATTCTTTGATAAGATAAAGATTTCCAATCCTTTTGGGTTAAAACCCTCCCATCATCAGGCGCAGGAGATCAGTCTGTGCAAGGAGAGGATGAAAGGGGCCGTGTTTCCCCTCCCTTTGTGCAGTGCAGAGATCAATACCACCTTTCCACTGGGATGAAAAGGGCCAGCTGAGCTGTGGGGAAATTGCTGGGGAAGGAGGAGGCAGGAGCAGAATGAATGGGGGGGGAAGGAGCCACCCCAGGGTTTACCTTTAAAGTATTTTTAGCACTGAGCCAGGAATGAAAAAGCTGCAACTGAACAGTTCAGAGCAGGACGAGTAGAGGACGTGGAGGAGTTACCTTTGTGCACAGGTGGTGGAGCAGGGCAGAGAGGAAAAACATGTGAAAATCCTGTCTGCTCCTTGCACGGAGCTTCTGGAAGGTGTGGGACAGAAGGGTGGTGGCTTTGAAGCCTCTCTTGGGGCCTCACCCCTTGGATTTTAGATCTTGGAAAGAAAATTCAAGCTCTTCATGCAGGGCTGTGTGTGAGAAGGTACCTGGTAGTCCCATGTGTGGGAAATCCTGAATCCCATGTGTTCAGAAACCCTTGGGTGATGCTCTGGATAATTTCCAGCATTTCATGGAGCTGTGCCCCTCTTTGGCTCCTTCAACCCCATCCTGGCCCCGAGGCTGAGCCCTCACTCTGCTGCCAGCCCGTGCTCCTGATGCCTTTTCCCTGGTGTTAGGAAAATGAAACTAGATATAGTTAAAGGGGTTGGGGTTTTTGCCTCAGTATTTTAATCAGGATTTCGTTTGATGTATTCACTTTACCTAGGTGATGTGTGATAAAAATGTACACTCTTTGTTAATTATATATACTAGTTAGAGACTTTACACATTAGTATATTTAACAAGGGGGGTTAACAATGGGGTTGGGGTGGGCTAACTCTTAGTTTATAGAATTTGTCTTTTTAGGAGTCCTTGGGTTCCTGAGATAATAGGAATGTTTGGTGTCCCTGGCTCTGCAGCTCTGGGCTGTTCAGTCTCAGGCCTGCAGAACACTTACAAAACACTGAGAACTAAACTAAGTAAAAGGCTGCAAGTGTGCATGCTGCTGATACTTGTGGATACAGAGAACTGTGTAAAAGGTATATAAAGAAAAGACAAAAATCATTCTGGCATCACTCCGGGGGCTTTTTGATGGGAACAAGTAGTCACTCACCTTTTCCCACAGAAACGGGGACTGTCAATCCCACTCTAATCCTAATTTCGGATGGTGTTTGCTCTCTTTCCACATAATGTCATCTTCATGTCCTCCAGCAGCTGCCAATAATCTTGTGATGGATCATTGTGGAGGGGGAGAGGGGGATCTGAGGCACAAAGTGATGTGATTTATGTCCGTGTTACAGCACACCCATGGATGTTTCTGTGAGCAAACCCAACCTGCCCCACCCGCAGGGAGCTGTGCGGAGGCTTTTCAGGGGCTGTAACCACATCCTGCTGGGAGAAACAGCTCCCTACAAGCAGGGGATGGGGACAAGGCCAGGCCAGAGCTCCTCCAGCCTGTCCATGGACAGGGCAAAGGCTGGTGTGTCCCCATGGATCATCCCCCATCCCTCTGCAGGTCTGGATCCCTTCTCTCTCTCTCTCAGGCTTTGTTTTCCCTTCCCACACAATGACTGAGATGCAGCAGCTCCTTCTCCCCCAGCCCATGGAGCACACCCGTGTCCCCGTGCCATCCCCCAGGTCCCCTCTGTCCCCAGAAGGTCCCAGAGGCTGCAGGGTCATTAAATCAGCACTGGAATCCAGGCTCTCTGCCCAGACCCATCTCCTGCTGCTCCAGGGGTCACACCCAGCCCAGGAGCTTCCTGGGTTTTATCCAGGCTGACAAAGCCTCTGCCCTTGTTCTCCAGCATCACCCAGGAGGTTTAACAGCTGCTGCATCCCCAGTGCTGCACTCTGGGACCTGTCCAAGGTCTGTGGAACCATTGGAAAACTCCCATTGGCAACAAATCCTTGGTCAAACGGGCTGTAAAGCCTGTGATGCCTGAGGGATGAAAGGCAGAAACACAACTCTTTTTCAAAATTTACATTTTAAAGCAGTGCAGCTCCCCATGATCAGTAAAAACCCAGCAGTGCCTGTTGGAGTGAAAGGCAGGAGATGGTTCTGATTTCAGGAGGCTCTGAGCTCAGGGAAGAGCTGCTGAAATCCGAGCACAGACCTGGAGCACAGAGAGCAGCACGTGTGCCAAAAGCACCTCAGAACTCAGGCTGAGGATGCTACAAACCAGGAGACCCTTCGGCCCCAATGAACTTGGAGTGCAATAAAGAAAAGCCAAGAAACTCCTATTTTTTTGCCGTTTCCTTGAAACACCAGGGGAAGAGGACAAAATGCCAGGTATCCCGAAGTTATTTCTTTGAAATAGGAACCTTAAAAGGAGCAATTTTATCTAAAGGTGATAAAACAACAAGAACTCAAATGGCATCCAAGGAGCCCAAAGGTACATTACTCGTGCTAGGAGCCTTAGAGGAGAAAAGTTCTGGTTGGCAGCACCAATTTAAAGTGCAGCTTAAAAACCAGTCACTTCAAGGTGGGTTTTTCGTTTCTGTTTTGTTTCATTTTTAAAAAAATTAATTACTTTGCCTTCTGAATGCCCTTCAAAAGCTTTGCTTTCTCTATCCAGCAATTCTCACACGCTGCTTGTGCAGAGCCCTGGTGGCACCAGGCTTGGGAAAAGTGAAGTAAATCCACTTTTAATCTCAAGAGCTGAAGGTGTTAGGTTTTGTTTATATCACCACTATTTAATGTTGAATATTTTCAGCTCTTCTGATAACCAGGGTGAGGGTGTATCGATTTCTGCACCTCGTGCTGTAAGGTGGCTTGTATTAAAAAAGAGATAACTCAGCTCTTTTCTAGTTCAGAGCCTGCCCATGTTTGAGTGCTTTTTAAGCAGTGGGGAACCACCCTTTCTACCCCGAGAAAATCCTTAAAAATCTTCGTAGACGAAAACTAAACACCAACCTTCCTGCAGAGTTTTGTACCAGTCCGTCAGCAGTCAGACAACCAAAAGGATTTTTAACAGAAGCAAATAAACCAGTTCAACTGATTTAACAGGAAACTGAGGTGTCAAATGTGGGACTGTGCCCAAAGGTTGGAGCTAAAATGGTGAGGAAAATGCACGGTTTTAAAGCTTCTTGGGCAAGTTTGGGAATTTCTGCCTGGCAGAGGGCAGCAGCCCCTGCAAACCCTGCAGGGATCTGCTGTGATACAGGGAGAGCTCACCTTTATTTTCCCAGCAGAATTAAGGTGGGTGTCAGGTGGCTTTGGCAGGACTCCCCTCCCGATCCCCCAGCACAGCTTTGAGGATGGAAGAATGTCCTGTCACAGCAATTTAAATGCTTCCCAGCCCGGCCTTTCCACTCTCCTGCCTCAGCAATTTGCAGTTTTAATTTCACGGATGTTTGTAATTACAGCGAGGGGCTCAGTGAAAACAAAAAGCAAACGGGGAGAGCTTGGCAGCTTTGCTTCTTGGCGTGTTTTGTTGAATACTCTGGGATTAATTTCCTCATGTTTTTCTGCAGGAGAAAAGTACTTAATGCAATGAATCTCATTTGGCTGCAACCTTCCCCGGCCTCAGACCCAGGTGGCACCTGAGCACATCCTGCAGATCCTCCATCCACAGATCCAGGGGAGAAAAACCACCCAAAATCTCGGGAACCACATGGGGCCTGAGCAGAGCAGACCTTGATGTGAAGGACCAGCACGGTTTCTCTCCCTCCCCTCAGCTGGGAGCAGATTTCTGTCAGAAAAGCGAGCTTTGGGAAGCTGAGGAAGAAAGGTTTCGGAAGCGCGCGAGCGTTTCATCAGAGTCACCTCCCAGCTCAGGAGGAATCCATCACGAGAGCAGGATTTATAGGAGAGCTGGGTAAAACCTCGGAGAGAGAAAACAAAATCTAATTAAGCCTCCTGTTAAGGTCGTGGTTTAGCAATTTTTTGCTCGAATTCAGCATCTCGGGACATCACCCGGCTCTGCCCGGGGCGGGATGCTCTGTCCCCCTGCGGGTCCGGCTTTATCCCCTCCCTCTCCCCATTCTCATCTGACATTTCCCTTCCCCTCAGGTCCCCATCGGGTTCCAGCCCCTCCAGCTCCGGGACCCGGCGGAGTTTTTCATCCAGCAGAAAATGAGCAGGGGCCGCAGGTCAGCCCTGCCTGTGGCTGCTCTCGGGATTGTTCCCAGCCCAGGGGAGCGCTCAGCCCATTGTCACCCCCGAGCCCCGGCTGGTGACACTTTACAAAAGCACTCCTGCTTTCTTCCCAGCATTTTAAAGAGGGATTGTCAACAGCAGCGAGGCTGTAAGGAAAGGAAAAAGGGCTAAAAATACCTTAATAAACCCAAAATGCAGGGAGGAAGGGCAGACGGTGAGAGGCGAGGGCAGCTCGGGCTGCTGCTCCCCTCCATCAGCTTCATTTTTATACCAAGGCTACACCGAAATTTCCTGCTCACAATTCTTCACCTGCAGATGCCAAATGAGCAGCTTGATGTGGAAGCTGATAGCTGAGCTGTTGGTAGCTCAGTTAATTGTAATTGGGTGCATCAATCCCAGCCTGCATTACTGTCCCCAGCGCCACTCTTAGCGTCACGTCCTCCATGCAAATATTTGTTCTCATGAATTCCAAATGCTCTCCCCGTTAATATTTTTCCCATATTTGTTGTTTTCTGGCAATAGTCCTGAGCTGATTTGCAGGAACTGTTGGAGATGTTGAAGACCAGAGCATGGGGCACCTTTAAACCCAAAGTGCTCAGTCTCGGCATTGGAATAACAAAACTTCTCTGTCCTTGATCCCAACCCTCTCGTTTTCAGAGCAACTTTTTAATCAGTACAACCCTGTCTATTACCAACTACAAGGACTCCCACTTTAAGTTAGCCTCCTTATTAACATAAAAAAGTAAATAAAAGGAGAAATGCTCAGCTGTCCTTGGGTTCTCCCAACTCAAAACACAATAAAAGCCCATTTACATTCCTGTGCCATACTTCATATTTTTAATCCCCCTTTCATTTTTATTTTCATTTCACAAACCCGGCAATCAGGTATTAGTGCTGCTGTTGAACTGTACAGAGCATAAAATGCCAGCTGATAAAAAGTCCTGGTTGCTGCAGGGACACTCCCCTGCCCTTGCAGAGGGTCACTGCTCTCCTTGTGTTAACAAGGAGCACGTCTGGAGATGTCTCTTGTTTTGATCATTTGCTTTTAGAAGGGAAGAAGAAAGACAACCTCACAAATTCTAACGAGTTCATGACACACTCATGTCTTTATAGGGACTAATTATCTGAAATTGCAATCACTGTCCCTCAAAGCAAGAGAGGAGACACAAACCCCAGCGACTCAGAGCCAGCTTTGTTTTGGGGCTGCTGCTCTCAAAACAACCAATTCCCTCCTTACCATGGGAAAAACCTGATGTGTGATGTGAAGAAACCCAGCTGAAGCCACCCCTTCCTGTGTTCACCTGCAGCAAGTCTCCTCTCCTGAAGGACACCAGGTGAGTTCAGAGCAGGAGCCCTGACTTGCAGAACGTTCCTAAAGAGCCAGGGGATCCAAGGCCTCGGCTTGGGCTCTGGGACTCAGCCCCATGAGACAATTCCTACTCAGAGCTGGGGGAGGAGACCAGGACATGGCCTGAAGGGCCAAACTCACTGCTGAAACCTGTGCTGGGTCAGCTTGAGGCTGATCTGCCCCCTCCTGCACGAGTGTGAACTGAATCCATGCAGATCCGTGCTGGCTCACATGCAGGTGAGGGTGGCAGGAGTGAAGCCTTTTCCTGGTGTTAGGAAAATGCAGCCAGACACGGTTAAAGGGGTTGGGGTCTTTCCCTCAGTATTTGAATCAGGATCCTGTTTGATGCATCCACT
Source organism: Petroica traversi (assembly GCA_025920805.1). NCBI lineage: Eukaryota > Metazoa > Chordata > Aves > Passeriformes > Petroicidae > Petroica > Petroica traversi. The sequence goes on from JAHLSL010000016.1 coordinate 5,966,050, forward strand.
TCCCCCAGGTGCCAGCGTGGCAAATGCACCCCCGTCAGTCACACACACCAGTTCTAGACTTTGCACAGCCCAGATCCAACAAGGGAGCCCAATGCTGGGGCTGAGCTGGGCTCAGCTCGAGTTTCCAGAATCTGTCCTGCCAGGGGCCCTTGGCTTCCTGAGCCAGCAGAATGTTTGGTGTCCCTGGCTCTGCAGCTCTGGGCTGTTCAGGCTCAGGGCCTGCAGAGCACTTACAGAGCACTGAGCACTGAACTAAGTAAAAGGTTACAAGTGTGCATTCTGATACTTGTGGATACAGAGAACTGTGTAAAAGGGATATAAAAGAAAAGACAAAAATCATTCTGGCATCAGAAGGAACATTTGAGATTTCTTTGTAGTTTTGGGTAAGAGCTGGGATGGGACCCTGCAGCCTCACCCCCTCCCTGGCAGCATCTCCCACCTGCAGGGGCTCAGCCCTGGGTGTCCTGCAGAGCCAGGAGTGATGGATTCCCAGGGCAGACCTGGAGGAGTCCCAGGGGTGTGAAGGGGCCCAGCCCCGGCCCTGTCCTTGTGCCAGCCCTCCACGGCCAGGGGACCTTGGGAAGGTTTTGCCACATCTTTGGAATTCCCAGCTCTGGAGACACCAGAAGAAGCTGTGGACACAGAGCTTGGGATGGGGATCCTGCCACAGCCCTGAACCCCCAATGCTGCTCATCTGAGACAGCTCTGCAGCACCAGAGCCCAGCACAGAGCCCGGGGCTGCCAGGGAGAGACAAATATCCTCATATTTAAGCTGCATTTCTACCTTGAAAAGCAATTTGCAAGGCCATGGAGCGATTCTGACAAGCCTCACTGAAACCACGCTCTGAGTTTGCAAGGGAGATTCTTTTACCCACCCGCCAGCCCTGGGATTCATCATCATCAGGGCTTAAAAGGGCTCTACAAAGCATCCCAGCCCTCACATGTGCAGAATTCCAGCGGCTTTGGGAGCGTGCAGCAGCTCTGGGGTGGGTGAAGCCTTCAGGGGCTTTAGCCAAGGGTGGCAATTTGGGGTTGAGGAACCTGCAGGAGCCCTGGCAGGTACCCAAGAGCTGCTGGTGCAGCCAGGGGTGCTGCACTGCTCTGATGGATTCCACTCTCTGAAATTTAAAGCAGGTGGGAGAGGCCACAGAGAAAAGGGAAACCTTTCCTAATTTCCCTCAAGCCCTTCTCCAAAAGGTTTTGCTTTGAAACGGGACCACACCACCAGCACTCACTGTCACTGCATCCTGGGTTAGTGCTTTCCTCTGGCTGCTGCACAGCACCAATTAACCCAGGGCCTAATTCAAAAAAATGTTTCTGGGCAGACGTTAAAAACTTCGGGAAAAGGCAACAAATATTCAGGAAAGGAAAGAGAACTAAAAGGCTTTGGTTAGAAAATTAAAGTTGTTTGCCATGGCTTGATGGCTTAATCAGTCGATCAATATTGTTCACAGGGCAGGCAGGGAGGGAGCCATGAGCTGTGATGAAAAATGTATGAGGGGACAAGGGAGACCTGGGAGTAGAAAATTAAAAAGTCAGCCTGTTACATTTGTCCAATATCGGCAGAGAAATTAAAGCTGTTCGGGGAGGGGTGCGGGGAGGGAAAGGGGAGCGGCCGCGGATCTGCTGCGGGTTCCCTTCACCAGAGAAACTTTCACATTCATTAAGTTGCTTTCTTAGCAAAAAGATGAATTTCGTAACCTTTAACACTCGCCAGCACCACGGGCACAGAGGGAGGGGTTTGCACGGGGGAAAAGAGAGCGGGATTTGTTCCCAGAGGAGCGGGCTGGGCTCAGGGTGGGTGACACCAAGGGACAGCGGCCAGGGCGAGGGGCTGCACCTGTCCTGCAGCAGGAGGGGAGCTGGGTGGGCTCTGCACAGGAACAGCCAGGCTGGGATGATGCAGCTGGGTCACAACAGCCAGAGCCACTTCAGCAGCTCCTGTTTCTGCAGCTGCATCACTTTCCTTTTGTGAGGAAAATGAATCCACGAACAGCAGAGGTTCATGTCCAAAAAGGAGACAGAGGAGTCCTGTCACTTCATTCGAATAAAGGGAGAGCCCATGGGGCATTTCCCCTGGGGCTCTCAGATTTTGGAGGACGCAGCCTCCTTTTGATCCCAATTTCCTGCCTGTCCCTCTCTCTTTCCCCATGGGCTGAGGGATTCCAGAGGCTCAGACTTCCCAAAAACACCCAATACCTGAGACCCCCCTCTAAGGTATAATGCCCCCCTTTTGTCCTTCCCTTGCGTCACTCAGTGGAATTCCTTATGGAATTTATGGATCTTCTCAATGTTCCTCTCATTTATCAATATTCAATTTTATGTATCTGCAGACATTTGGTTTGTTTGTAAATGCAAATTTCTCTCGTTCCATTCATCAATCAGTGGAATCCTCCCCATTGTTTATCTTTCGCTGCTGATTTTATCTACTGGCAAGACCCACAGTTCTGTTTGTGAAGACAAATTCCTTATTCCTTTCATTTTCTCTTTCTCTGCTCAGTTTGGCCACTCCCGATTCGGCAGCAGCACTGGCCCTGCAGAAATGAGTGTAAGGTTTGGGAGATGCTCTGGAAGAGGTGAGAACCAACCACTCCTGATGGATCACGGTCCGTGGTGTTTGCCTCAGAGATTGGGACTGCTTTAATAACTGCAACAAACTCCAGTGGTAACGAGCAAAGTCACTCGTTCTGCAATTAAATTGCTTTTGGTCACCCATCCCTTCTAAGGGTGACAAAAATAATTACAATGCCCAGCATCCGAGTGACAAAGCTGAGAAAAACCACAGGAATTCTGTGAGAATGGCTGGTACTTAGGAGTGACCTCCCAGTTTCCTGCCCTCCCACTCAGAACCCCCATCCCAGGGACAGCCAGGCTCTGCCACCAGCACAGGGACTGCCAGGACAGCAGGGACAGGCACAGACTGGACCCAAACTGCTGGGACTCCTGAGTTGAGTTTCACTCCCCAAAATGAAATCATTCCAACCTGGTGCCCTTCAAGGCTCACAGGGACAGAAATCCCTGCTCCTCCCAGGGGAGGAGATCCTGATCCCTCTGCTGTGGTTCCTGGGGGCAGGAAGGTGACGAAGGGGTTTGTGCTGCACTTCAGTGACATAAATTATTTTTGTACTGAGGTACCTATGGTGAGTTGTGTGACTCTCCATCAGACTCCCCAATTACAGGTTTAAAATTTCAGGCTCAATTAACAGGCTCGCACGACGCTGTTTTCTGCAACTAATTATCTCCAAATGCCAAGGCACGATTCCACACACGGAACTTTCGTCAACCTCAGGATTTGCTTTCTACACCATTATTTAAGCATAAACAGAAGGGAGCAGCCAGCAATGCCTAAAGCAGGTTGGATATCATATTATGACCTTTATAGTAACAAAAAAAAAATGCTTATGCTATCAGAAAGCCAGGCCTTCTAATTAGCACAGGAACGGGATGGAGAGTGGGGGTGATTATTTCCAAGGCTCGGGCTCATCCAAGATGCAAACCTTGTTCTGTCTTGGCTGATCTTTGGACTGAGAAGGCTGCTTGGGTCAAATAACAGCACAGAAAGTTTTCATTAGGTAATTCAACTGCAGCTGGCTTTGAAATGGCCATTATCCCACTATGACAATTCTTCTGTTTGGTGATTGGGAATGTTATTATTAATATGGGGAAAAAATTAGATCTCATTATTAAAAGGCTCAAACACACACACTCTCGCTCTGCACACACTGTGTTGTGCCTCCACAGTCATAAACATGCATTTTCTTTCAATTTCTCTTTCACAGGAGCCAGTCCTGCAGCAGAAGCTTGTCCAAAGGCAGAAGGAACCTCACAAATGACTCTGCAGCGCTGTCAATTTATTTGACAATTAATGGAGTGACAAGGGTCCTCCAGAGCTCCCCTTCCCAGCTCCCACATCAGCTGATTTACTGAAGCCCTCGTGGTTTGAAGGTGGGAATGAGAGTGGAATTAATCAAATTGACTGTGAGGGGGTGACACAGGAGATGTGGATCAGGAAAATACCAGAGGAGACACTTCACCCACTGCACCCCAGGGCTGGGACAGGAGCAGGACCTTTCCCTGTGTTTGAGGGAAGGAAAACCAGCCAAGGCTCCTAGGATGGAACTCTGCCATCCCTTCCAAGCTCAGGGATTGCTGGGAGGGATCTGCTCTCCTCCAGCGTGTTCCATGTACATTTTAAATCATTTAGGAAACACGCTGGATGTCTGTGCTGCAAAACTCTGCTTTAGGGCTGAATTATTTCAGTTGTAGAACACGGCTGTCACTGCTCATCACACGTTTTCTAACCACTTAATACATGCAGATTTTGTTAACATTTCTCATTACAATTTTAGTAAAGAGAAACATCTGTTCCCCCCACCCCTTAGAAAGTTACATTGCATCTTCCAAGCTGCCACACGCCTTTGAAATTCTATGTTTAATCAATGCCATAATCTCCTCTTCCACAAAATAAACCCCAGCACTCAGATAAGCAGCCTTGCAACAATTCCCCCCCAACATTTCAGCACGTTTAAATGTTTCCAGCTTTCCTAAAGAAAAGAGCAGCACCGAAAAATCCACACCAAACCCAAGGGTTTTCGCTGACCAAATAACGAAACCAACAGCACAAATTTTGGGAATACAAAATTTATTTCAAGCTTACAAAAGTCTTCAGAAAAATTCCATCACTAAACGCAAACTGTACAACGGCCATTTTCATTAATGTTTAGAATAATGATAATTACTGCCAGATCTTCCCAGGCAGATCATTCCAGATCACTCTGAGATGCATCAGTCCCTCACGTGCCTCGCAGATGCTGCTCCAGAGTCAAACATCTCACTGCAGCCTCGCTGCTTGGGACAGGGAGGTTCAGCAGTGGAGCCACCAGTGTTGTCCCAGGTGCCCCAAGTGCTGGCTCCTGGTGGGGCTCTACTGCCTGCAGGTGTCGTGGAAAGCCTCGAGTGTTCGGAAGTCCCTCCACGTGGGTGGCAGCCCATCCTGCAGGAACTTCCCACAGCGCTGGCACGGAGCCTGGAACAGCTTTATGTAACTCCTTAGCCAGGTCTGAAAGGGAAAGGGAGGGAAATTGAAGAAAACTGGAGATGGATGTTCCCCTTTGTCATTATTCTTGTCAAACAGGAGCTGCAAGGACAGAGGATGGGCTTTGGCCAGGCCCCAGTGAGGTGCAGGGTGATTTTACAAACATGAGCACACTGAAGATTACAAGGTCACTGTAGAGCTGAATTCCCACTTTATTAATCATCCCTTGCTTTTTTAGTCACTTAAGCAAATTTGTTAATAGAAATTCCTGCCCTGTGAGCAGGAGGCATTTGCAGCTCCAGAATGGTGAGGGAAGGCGAGTGCTGCAATGCCTCAGATTTTTCCTGGGATAGAATTGCTCTGCAGGTGCCTTCTCCAGCTGAGCATTGGTTTGTCTCTTGCCATGAGCATCTTTCAACCCCTGCTGCACTCCCACTGCAGCCTGGGCTCCCCAGAGCTGAAGGCAGGACTCCCACATCCAGCTAATGAACTTCCTCCCTAATGCGATTTTAGGATCAATACTCACTGCTCATAAAAATACTGAACCATTTGAAACCTGATTACACTGATGACTACATATATATATATGTATATATATAAATAAAAGGCCAGTAGTGCTGAACAACACAGGGGAAGTTCAGATGTTCCTTCCCAAAGCTGCTGCTTCTGAAATGGGCTGTTCCCATCGTCACACGCAGCAATGAGCACTGCACAACCCAATTCCCCACTCAAGGAGATACACAACTGAAAAAAGCCCTGGAGCAGCAGGTTTGTACTGTGAAGGATGCACATGAATCTTGTCATTTAAAGTCCTATTGAATTACATCGATAAGAGAAAATTGTTCTCTGAAGAAGAGGTCAGCTGAGTTTATTGAAACAAATCCTTCCATCTTCATCAGAGTCTTCTCTATAGCAACCAAACCTTGGGCTGTCAATAACTCTCCTCCAGAAGAACCAGATCTTGTCTGGGTTGAGCAGTAAATAGGGGGACAAGGGCAGCACAACCCTACAAGTAAATTGCTGTTATTTACTTCAGCTTGGATGGGCTCTGCTTGCACTGCTGAGAAATCGAATTCTCTGAGCCACAACACAAAAATAGGTAAATGAAGTTAAATTGTGCACTTGGGACAGAAAAGAGAGGAGTGGGTTCTTCATTCCCATCAGAAAATTAGGGCTTCAGAAGATCCTGTCATGGGATTGCACAAATGACAGGTGCAAGGCCCAATGTATTGACACTTGTGCTGGTTTTTGCTTTGTTGGAAGTTTTGGTGTTTTCTCTGATCAATACAGCAGGGCCTTGGCTCACTCAGACCACTTGTTCTATTAAACATTCATTTTCAGGGCCGTGTTGAACATGGATCTGACCAGTAATGGTTGCTTTCACCTTTCAAAACCTATTATTTTAAGATGCACTTTGCAAATCTCTCATCTTAGTGGCCTTTTTATTAAATAACCAATCCAGCACAGCAGGGAGGGGAGCCTGACTGCTCTGGAATTACACACTGGAAATTAAGGGTGTCAAAGAACTGCTGCTAAACACACCTCAAGGTAGTGAATGGCAAAATGAGATTTTTGTTTCCCAAAGTCTCAGCTGCACTGCCCTAGGTGAAAGTGTAACATAAGGGAAGAAATGGAGGAAAAAGCCTGAATTGTAGAGAAAATCTTTCCCCAAATTCTCCATTGGGAGACAATAGCAGAGAGAACAGCAAGAGCCTCCACTGCCAAAATTCATCTTGGTGGAAGGAACTCTGAACTGCAATTCCTTGTTCTCACCCCCTGATTAACAGGGCTGCTTCTTATGCAAGTTTATTTCACAAATACGATTCTAAATAAAAACAGAATTAAAGGGGATAAACCTGTGTATCAAGGCAGAATATGATTGGATTAATTTTATTCAGTAAGGAAAGACCTGAAGACTCCAGTATTTCCTTGCTCCCCAGATCCTTGCTGCTGTGCTGGGGGAGTACACACAATTCCACAGGAACAAAGTTTGGATGCAGCAAAGTGGAACCTTCTGTAAATAATGCCCATCACCTCCCATACTGGGCAAGCTGCAGTATATGGACTGGGAATTTCCTCTCAGCAGGGAATTTCCAGTAGAGTGGATTTTGCACATCCAGAACTTGCACAGCAGGAACAGACAAAGGGAGGGGTTTGATTGAGGGAGTTTTTCCTCCTGTCCTGACAGATGAGCCAGAGCTCAGTACTGAGAGCTGGGATACAAGAACTGTTCACTGCTCACTTTTCCAACACCAAAAACCCCAGGAAAATGGGAATTAGCTCTTCATCCCTGGCCACGTAGGAGACACAAAGAATGAGAGCCTCCAGCTTGAACTGGGGAAGCTCCAACTGCATCAGAACTGCAAACACACTCAAATCTGGCTGCAAAAATGTGTTTTCCAACACACTTACCATGAAAGACCTGACCACCACATCTGGCATCTGGGGCAGCTGGTAGTGCAGCAGGGCAGTGGTTGCATGATCTGTCACCTGCACCAGACCAAAGGAGAGACAAAATACCTTTATTCACTCCCCATTTCAGGCAAAGCTGTGTTAACCTGCAGGAAAACCATAAATTCCATGGGGAGGTGGCAAACCAGGGAGTACAAGGATTACTCAGTTTCATCTCCTCTGAAATCAGGAATCAATTAATATGATTATGGTTTATAAATACTTGCCTTACTGAAAGATTTCTGATAAAAATCCTTTTAATTTCCCAGACAGAGCCATAACAAGATCAGACATCTGGGAATTACACGTGGACACAACACATATTAAATATGCATTTATGATAATGAGAATAATTAAAGAAAAATCAGGAACACTGACCAATGCTGACAGGTTTGTTTGTTTTTTTTTTTAAATAACTACAATTTTCTAAATTATTCTGGAAGGGGCAGTTTCTGACAGCCATGATACAATTTCCTAGCAGTATTCAGCCTGTCAATTGTTAGCAGCACAGCAAACAGCTCACTGCCTCTTAGAAATTCCAGGCAGAACACAAGAAATTATTGGAAAAAACTCTTTAGGCTGGACAATAAACTCAAAACAACACCACAACCACAAGAGCTCTTCCACAGATTTCAAGTCATGAATCTCAATGGTGCTCATCAGTAATGTCAAAGCTTCCAACAAAATACCTGACTTTATTATATTGTGATTAAATTGTATTTTCTATTCTGACACGGAGGAGTGGAGCTCTTCTCAGGGCTGATCTCCAGACTATGGCAAACTTTGAGTAAGAGGAAGTGAGAACTGAAATTCCACTGGTATTCCCAGCTAACTCCATTTGTTATTCCCCATTTGCAGTTAAATCCAACAGGAGCTGGAGCTCTCCCATTTCCCTGGAGAGAAGAGAGGCTCGTGCTCGGAGCTATTCATGGAGGTGACTCTGCCAGAGAGACACTCCTGAATAAATCCATGAGCAGCCAGGCTCTCATTCACACCACAAACTTCCTGCACAGAGCACTGCCTCACACCAGCCTGTCCCACAGTGAATTCTGAGTTTTCCTGCTATTTTAGACACAGGATCTGCTCCCCATCACTCTCACAAACGCAGCCCCGGGTGCGGTTTCGTTCAGTGTGAGCAGGGACTCACATGTGATTCTGACGTTTGGAAATGAAAACTTTCAGGACTTTGCACATTCTGGTGAGTTGGTAAAAAATATCCACAAAATGGCCCTCGGCCCATTTTAGCCATTCCTGTGTTACTGTGTAAAAATAAGTCTGAGAAATAACGTGATGAACTGTGCATTGATAGCACAGCAAAACTCACACAGCCATTTCTTCTGAACACATCTCATGCAGTGCTCAGAAGCCAACTCGAGCCCCACCAGCTATCTGAATTTTTTTTAGGATGGTGCTTTTATAGGATGGTAGCAGACATGTCAAAGAATAGGAAGTTCTGAAGATATTTATGAGCAGCCGTCCTCCTTCTGCTGTATTTCTACTTCTAACAAACTGGGGTTTGTTTGTGGGTTTTTTTTTTCCCTCCTGAACAACAAAGTTGTTTTCTCTTGGCACTGAAGAAAGTTGCTTAAAAAATACTGCTATTAACAAATTTAAATTGACTGGCCACTTTGGCAACGTTGCCCATATGCTGTTCCTATTGTAATGTAAAGATAATGAGATTCCTTGGGGAGATAAAAGCCATTCAAGCATTGCTGGAACACTAATAATGCCTTCTGCAAGAAGATGATTTCTACCCTAAGCAAGAGCTGATATCTAAAATAGATCAAAGTGGGTGTCAAAATTTGAGGGAGAAGAGTGAAGGAATGACCCCCTCCCCTTCCAACCCAGCAAAGAACAGAATGATGTCAAAGAGAAAAGAGCTGGGCCATGGACAAACTGCCCAGGGCATGGGAGTGAGGCAGAATTTCCCCTCCCAAGGTAACAGAGAGGATGAAAGAAAACACAAACTGACCAAGATTAAAAAAGAAGAGGAAAAAGGAGAAAAAAGAGGAGGGGGAAAAGCAAAAATCCCAAAAGATCAATATACAGCTTTCCTAATGGCAACACAATTTCACACCAAAGCAAAGCAAAACAAACTGTGTATGTGCCAGCTCACTTAAGGGACTCACTTTTTCTTCCAGCCAAGCTGGAATCAGAAACTGATTTATTCTGGGTGTAGGATGATATTTTGTACATCTCAGGGTTTTATTTTATTAACTCCACTTTTATCGTTGTGCCTCACCTACTGCTGCCTAAGTTATCAGTCACTTTCTAATTTCTCTACCTCTTTTTATAGGGAAACATATTCAGGGGAGCACACATCGATTGGGATAGCTCTGCTCTGGACCTTGAAATGGATTTTCAAGAGATCTTGCAGAAGAGTTCAATATTTCACAATTCATCTATTGAAAAGCACTTGTGATTCTTGTCTGAAACACAGGTAAAACAAGGCAATTTCCTGCAGCAAAATTCTGCTAAATAAAATAGCCATTGTTTAACTAAGCACTTGGAGACTGAGGAAAAAAGACTTCAGTTACATGGAAAAAACAAATTTGGCAAAGAGACTCAATTTTCACAGAAAGAGTTGTAATGTATTGGAACTGTACTGCTCTGCTGAAAAGAGTTTTCCAAAGGTGACACATCCAAAAATGGCTTTACTGGCCTTTGATGACACTGGTTAGTCACACAGCATTCCCAAAGCTGGAAAATCCATATAAAAAAATTGAATTAAATGATAAGAGTTTACAGGTAGAGAAGGTTGAGCAAGTGCTTCCTGTAATTGGAATAAGCAGCACAAAAGCAGAGACCTAAGGCCCAGCTTTGCTCCACCACAGACTAACGCCTGGCCCAATAAAAACCATCACATGACTGAATTTAAAGGCTCTCCCTCTCCCCATGTATTTTATCCTTTTCAAAAGTAGGTGCAGAACTTCCTTGAAGAGCCTCAACTTTCCTTGCCACTTACTGGTTTATTCCTTCAAGCGTGGCACTGACAACTCCATTTAATATAAAGGGATTCTTTAAATCCCCTGAAAGGTTTTAAAATTATTTTTCTTTCTAAATCCTTGTAAGTTCATGGCCTTAACAGTAGCCTATGGCAATGAGCTCTGGAGGCTGATCACAGCACTAAGGGAAAGAAAAAAAAGGAAGTTATTTTATTAGTGTTCAGATCTTTCACAGCGTGGAAAACTGCACAAATGCCTTTCTTCACTTCCAAGGATTCCCATTACTCAATCTTCTCTCCAGGAACACATCTGAGTCTCTCTGGAGGGAATGTGGAGCACAGAACGTGGTGCTGGGCAGGGTGATGGATGGAACAGGCACTGATGAACTCCACACACATCTTTACACACCCTTCCCCCCCTCCCAGTGCAGGAAAACACCACCCCACTCTCTGAAACACAGGATTTATCATTTGTTTTCAGAGCTCATAAGTGTGCAGTTATTATTTCACTTGTTCTGCTTATTTGGACTGGGTCACAGAGGTTTTATTTGGCTCAAGGAGGTCTTTGAAGAGAGCCAGGGACTGATCCTGCCCGGGGGCAGCCCTGCAGTGACCCTGGAACAGCCCAGCCCCTCTCCTTGAGCAGCAGCAGCAGCAGAGCCCACGGTTTGTCTCATGCATGCATTCATCCTGCATGTGATCTCACTCTGGTTATTGACAAGAATACATCTTCATACATTACAATACTTATGTGCCCTTGTGGGGCTGAAAATGCCAGCACTTTGGGATCACAGGGCTCACAAACAGCTCCTCACAGCTCTGGTTAAATGGGATTTGAGGAGAGGCAGATCAAGGCAAAACACAACCAGTTTGTGGCACTGCTAAAACTGGGAGAACTGTTTAGGTGAAAGCAAGGATGGGACTCTGAGATCAGAATGAAATGTATGGGTTTATAGCCTTTGCATATGATTTAAACAGCCAACCTCATCAGAGCACACCAGCTATGCTGCTCTTAACTGAGCAGCTGTTTGACACCATCTCCCAGTTTGATCCACTCCAAAATTCTGTGTTCTTCCCTCCTTTTTGAATGCAAAGTTATGAACACTGCTCCATTCTTTACAATTAGAATTTTGAACCCTCTGCACAATGACTGGAATTATGCAGCCTTCAGGTATACTTTCCATGTATACAGGGATTTAAGCCCCCAAATCTTCCCTTATTTCCTGTTTTATTCCTCTTCTTGCATTAGTGGATCAAGAGGCTCGGGGTGTTAAAATAAGGAGGCTGAAGATGAAAACAGCTGCTGCTCCTGTGGAGTTTAAATGTCACACCAACGTGGAAGCCTGAAAAAACCTTTTCTTTGCTCCTTGTGCTTCTGCTCTTTCAGCCTTCCCCTCTCTTATTTCCCAGCTCCATTCTCTGGATCTCACCCTGCTGGTGCATTCAGTGCCTGGAAGGTTTGTTCACCCCAGGACCAGACTCAGGAAGTCTCCAGGGAACTGGGAAAATGACTGTACACTTGAACAGTAATGGGCCCTCGGGGAGCTGGCCCCCAGCAAATCACACACACTCCAGGATCCTGCCTAGTAAGGAGAGAGAAAAGCCTTGCTGACACAGCCAACGACTGCAAACAGAAAGTCAGGACAAATTTAGCTTCGTTTGACAGGGTTGGATTGAAGATCAGAGGTCTCTGGTCCTTAACCTAGAAAGTCGTGCTGCAACCCTGTGAGAATTTGACAGGCCTGCAGCTCCCCCAGGCAGGGATCTGGGGAGCTCCAGATGTTGCTGTATTGTCATTGAAGACAGAGTTTGGGAACTTGGTCGGGGTTTTAAAGAGGAACAGCCCTGTCCTTCAGAGGGGGATGGATTTTACAGTGAAAGGGCTGTGCAGCCTCCTCCTCAGGGGGAGCAGTTACTCATTCCTATTTTTCCTTCTTCCACATTGCCATGCCTCTGACTGCCATGAGAAACACATTTCAAGAACATTCAGATGTGCTCTGACACATTCACTCATGATTTTTTAGTGGCATGAAAACATTTGTTCTGAAGATGCTGCAGTACAGATCCTACCCTGGTAACAGAATAATACTTTCTGTAACATTATTTTATCTATTTCCTTCCTTTTGCTGCTGCTAAATCACTCCTGGTATTACCAACAGACACAAGTGCAGCTTTAGGGAATAAAGAGGAAATCAAACCAAGCACTGCACCACAGAGAATTTCCTATGCTGAACCACAGCACTTTCTATCACCTGTTTGAAAGCCTGACGTGGGTCCCAGCCTTAACTTCTTCAACGATCAGCTCAATCTACACAATCTATTGATTAGAAAGAGCCATCACCTTGCATTTTTATCACATTTCTCAGGCAGGAATCCGAGAGCTCAATTCAGTGAGAGCTCCTGTGAAGTCAGCAAATATTACCCCAGCCTAAGGGATGAGAAACTCAGCCAAAGAGAGGTGAAGCTGTCCAAGGTAACACAGTGACAGAGCCAGCAATAAAATCTATAAAACTACTATAAAAACCCCACAGACACTTGTTCAGCTGCTCTCAGGCCACCTCTTCCCTGAAGTCTTTCTGGGTTGGTTTAATTTTTTGGTAAATATTAATAATCTGGTATTTATCAAGGGAAAACTGGACAACAGGAACTTAGGAAGAGAACAAAGATTCTCATTTATCCATCCTGCAGCCACAGAGGCAGCAGGAAGAGGGGTATTTTATGTTTTCTCACTGATCTCTTCCAGCTTCTGCTCTGAAAGCATCACCTGCACATGAAGGGAAATTTATTCCACTTATTTATGCACCCTGAGTCCTTAATGTGGACATCTAAGCAAACTGGCCATTTACTCCACTCTGTTATCTTGCTACAGACAATTACATCATCAAAACCTGATTATTTATTATCAATTAACACAAATTACAGCCATATGAATTTACCCTTCCAAGTTTTTCTAAACAAAAACATCCAGGAAGACAATGTTATACCCAAATGAGTACAACCAAGCACACACAATTGGAAAATTGAGATGATGCAGGTCATTTCAGAACCTTACATTTACTCCACTGCAAAAACTGCTTTAAAGCAGACTGATAAACAAATGCTGTTTTACTTCCTGCTCTATTACCCTACTTGATGCTAAAATAGAATATTTAAACCACTGATCTCTGGGGTAAAGAATGAACTGCAGCAAAAATTCACTTTAATGCCAGGCAGAGAAGGGAGAGCAACCAAGCTCCCCAAAGCTGTCCTTTGATCTCCAGCAGGGCAATATCCTGGGTCAAACATCTCATCTGAAATGGAAGGGAGTTGCACACACACAGCCAAGATGCCTCAGTTTTGACCCCTGTTTTTATGGCCTTTCGAGTCCCTGACCCCCATTTGTCTCACAAACCACAAAAGGGGATGAAAGGAGCCAGTGCAGCAGTTGGAGACTCCAGCTCCTTGAGCTGGGCCTTGAGGGGAGGGAAACTGGAATTTAAACTCGGATCAATCTGAACTTACAGCATTCTGACAAGAGGCCTTCAAAGAGAAACCTTCCCTTCCTTGAAAATAGCAAGGTATAGATCTTTCTAAAATACACTTTAACCTTCTTAACAGTTTTATTTTTATTGCTGCCATTCTCTCATCTTGTCTCACTTTATGGCAGAACATTCATTCCAGTAAGTCCCTCCCCTTGCTTGGACCATCTTGGGAAGAGGGACAGGCAAAAAAAAACCATCATGGAAAATATTCCCAAACTCATTTTGGAAAGGGGGTTCCACTGATTTATGGAACTCGAGCCCTCAGGGATGTGAGGCAACCAAACCCAATGAAAACAAAAAAGCAAAATCCAAATGAACCTGGAAGATTTAAACTGAAGAAAGAATGCTCAAAGATTTCTCATGAAATTTGAAGACTAGTGTAGTATAATCTCTGATTTCCTATTCCAAACCATGGATTGCAGCTGTGATGGGAAATAAATCCAAATTAAATAACACCAGAAGTGATCTTCTTTTCTACTCACACTTTTCCATCATTACAGATTATTGTTTGCTATTTGCAAGTTGCGATGACAAAGAATAAATTCTGAATTATTTCACATAAGGGCCCAGATATTTAAAATCAATTCCACATATGTGCCTTAGGTAGAGAGAAATGATGTGAGACTTACCTTCTGGAAAACTTGATAGTTGGATTTAGACCATATGTCAAGCTACAGTAGGAAAAAAAAAGTTATATATTACTACAGATAAAGAAGCAACTTTGGAGAGAAAATAGATCATCAGAGATGCATCTCTAAGTTCACTCTTTTGACCTCTTGCCCTCACCTGTTGCAATCCAAGAAAGGGAATTAATAACAGATTTCCTCTGTATTTCAATGAACAACAAACATAGTTCAGCACAGTTTCAATAAAAAAATTATAAATACAAGACCTGTTGAATTAATGAGTTCTCTTTAAAATAGCAAAATCTTCATTTGTATGGGGTTGTGGCTGATCTATGCAAATATTCATCAGCTTGAGTCTGTTTCTAAAATGAGGGCATTTTTATTAAGTTTATGCTTGTCTTGTGTTGAATAAGTGATTCAGTTACAAACGACACAAAGAGCATTTAGCTGAATTAAGCCAAAGCTTTGGGTCTACTGGGGCTAAATAAAACATCCCTCAGGAAACTGCATTTACATCTGCAGACAAAATCACACTAAGAGAGATTTAAGGTTGCAGACAACTGCACACATCTATGATTTACACGTGTGCTACACATGAATTAAAAGAACAAAACTGAAATTTAAGTTTTATTAGCCCCCAAACCAGAAGATAAGGCTGTCCTTGCTGAACAGCCCAGGGGCTCTGCTGTTTAACAATTCCAGCTGACACATCAATGCTCTCTTAGCCCAGCCCTGTGGAACATCTTGGACTCTGCCAAGGAAAAGAAGCAGGGAAAAACAAGAGGAGCTTCCATCAATCCCACACTTGCAAATCACTTTTTTCCCCCCAACAGATCCCAGTGCACTCAACAATTCTGTATGCACAGAACTTGTCATGGGAATGGTGTTTGATAAAGCATTAATCTCAGGAATCTTGGTCTAGACAGAAGAACTGAGTGAATTTATGAAGCAGGGGTAGCTCCTCCAGTGATACCATGGCTGGACACACGTGCTCTCACAAGGGGCTTCTCTCCTTTTCTGCTACAACTGATTATTTCAGTTCTGCCTTACGTGCCCATCCATTCTAACTGACAGTGCAAGACTCTTCAAAGGCACAAAAGGAGTCTGAAATTAAGGAATTCATACAAAGTGAGTAGAACACATTCCAGGCAGGTGAGGGAAGCGAGGGGGAAGGATGCCGAGTCCCAGTGATTAATTCACCGTGCTAAAAATGGCCAGAATGCTCCAAGCTCCCATTCTTTCAGGAGCAGCAATGTGAAGTGGCCCAAACCCTGCCCAGCAGAGGCTCCTGAGTCCTCAGTGCTCAGCATGGACAGCCCAGCCCGTGGTGCTAAAGCTCCAAAAGCCACTCAGGATTGATGATCCACAGCTCAGCACCGCTGACCTTGCCCTGAGACAAAAGGCAGCTGATGTCTCAATGCCTGTTCCAGGCTGCACAGAAACACGAGGACCCTGAGGCAGCTTCCCACAAACCCTTTAAGGTTTCCTGGCTCTTGGGCTGAAATCCAGAATCTGTGTGAACACCAACATCCAAAGGGTGCAGCCCAGACTTGGACCCAGGTTTGATTTACAGGGTATTATCCCACCTGTGCCTGCTGGGAAGGCAGCACTGCACTTCCAGATTTGAAAAGTCTACATTTGAAAATAAAAAAAATTAATGTATATTTTAAAAAAACCCCCACTGTTTTAATGTAATTTACAGCTTTCTTTGACTGCAGAGTTGCTGTAATTGGAGTGTATAGATGGTTTGCTAATTTTCAGTGATCAAACCAAGTATGTGATCCTATCCAGTTAGGCTCAAAAAAAAGTCCACTTCAGATGCTGCTTTAAGATGAGTCCAACAGGTTCTGAATGTTCATTAGTTGGCATGGAGATGGGAAAGCTGAAAAAGTAATGAGTGCCTGTCTTCCAGACATGATGTTATCCATGTTAAAAAAAGGAAGAAAGAAAGAAAAACGAAAAAAAAGAAAAAGCTACCAGTCCCTGCTCCATGCATACATCCTAAATGAGTGCCCACCTTTCCCCCTGGAACGGAGGATTAAGGCAGAGGCAGATTAAAGAATGCATCGTTATAGGTCTATTATTCTTCAACTTTTCACTTTCAATCAAGACACACATTCGTAACTAAAAAAACTGCTGAAAGCACAATTTCAGGGCATCCTCTGCATGTGAATTAAAGCAGGGCCTGCTCTCCCCAGTGGCCCTCTCCCCAGCCAGCCCCAGCAGCTGGAACAAGAGGCCGTTTCTGAAGGTCGTCGGAGCGATTTCAAAGGCGATAAGGAACGGGAACGTTCCCCGCATCCCATATCAAACAGGTCCGGTGCCAACACTTATTAGAGAAATCAGATTCAACCCCCCCTTCACCCAAACACACACACACAGCCAGCTTTGAAGTGGTGAGAATGCAGGGATCAGAAATTACCCCAGAGACAGCTCTGCCTGTCTTTGAAGCTTTCCTTTGATACTACTATTTCTTCTCCTTTCTTACGCTAGGAGGCTAAAAGCTGCCTTTTCTTATTGATATGGGGTAATTAATGAAGCCGTAGCATTAACATAACCCAAGTTCCTGAGCAGGAGAATTCAACAGAGACACTTATGTTTCTTTAGTTAAGTCTAAGAGATGCAAAATAGGAATTTGGCAAGGCAGTGAAGTGCCCACATGCCCTGCCAAGGTGGTTCTTGGTCTCTGCATCCAAGGAAAAGCATGGTATTATTATGCCAAAAAATCCCAGTATGATTTTTTTGCTGGCAGACCAGCTGCCCTATGAAGATGAGTTGCGTGGCTTCATTTAGGCAGGAATCAGGAAAACACTAGTAATTAATTACTAGCCATGGTCAAATTTCAGTGCACAACAAGCACGTCACAGTCTGAAATGAAGGGTGGCACTGTGCCACCACTAAAATCATGAGGGTAATTAAAATACATCAGTCTGTGCTGGACATGAAGGGCTGGGATGGTGAGCAAGAGCAACTGTGAGCAGGTCCAGCACCCACGACGTGTCAGAGCCTGCCAGATCTCACTTACTGTTTTTGCAAAGTGCCACCAAAAATGTCCAAGTTACACAGCTGGCAGCTTGGCAAAGACATATTCTGCAGGGTTTGTGAATAATTCATGAGAGAGGTACACGAGGCACTTAAGAAATGCAATGATTCTGTCTGGATAAGCAAAGCTTGAACACAAAACCCCAGAATGGTGTGTCTCACTGCAAGCTTAAAACTTCTGGGGTTTCACCTTGATTTTGAGAGTATTTAAATGGGTAAGAGGAAGCCCCCAGTTTAAGGAGACTTCAGCAGAGGGCATGTGAGCCTTTCACATAAGCACCTGTCACCCTGCACACACAATGTGGGAGCACACAGCAAGATAAAGCAACCTGAAAATGCAATGTCAGCTTTCCTGGGGAGCTGCTGCTGTGTCCCTGTGCAGCTCCACAACCACGAGAAACAATCAGACTTGGGGTTTTTTCTAGACTTGCCTGATTGAAGGACCAGAAGAGTCTCAGCAGCTCTGCTGTTTGCACTTGTCTTTTCCTGTTTTCTTCCCAGTAATGCAGCATTTGCTAAAAACCAGTGTATTTTCAGTAATAAATGATGACTCCCCTGACCAGCAGAGAAATCTTTGGCCTCTTCTGTGCACAGTCCATTTCTCACTTACTGTCCATGTGACCAGTCTGCCAGTGATGGCAAGTTCTTCTTTTCTCAATACTACTGAATAAACTTGGCTGCCCCACACCCCTCTCTTCTTGGAAGAAGTCTCCCACTGAATTTCACATTTTGTACTTAAAGGACTTTCCAACTTGTGCAGTTTGGAGGCTGACTCAACAGACCCTCACCCAGTTATTTCAGTACAAAGTACAAAGGCAGAAGCCAGTCCTTTTTTAAATGTGCCTTCCAGAAAAGAGGCACTTCAGCACTGCCATATTGCAAGTTAGCTCCTAACTCCTCATCTCCCTGTTGTTTACAAATATTAAAAGCTTCCTAGGAATACATAAGCTAAGTCCCAAATCAACAATGACTGTGTAAACTGCTCCCTGGAAAAACTATCACCTCCTACTGTGTTCCTGAGGGTTCTCCATATTTCTGTTATTTAATAAGGATGATACTCACTGGTATTTTCCTTACTTTTTTGTCTGTTTCTCCTCAATGCTGGTGCATTTTTCATGCTCAAGCTAGCAACTGAGAAGCCAGAATCGTGTAGAAACCTCACTGAAGTACTTTCCCAACAGCATCTGTTGTGACAGGGAAGGAATTGCAATGGACTCTGTTCCTAACTGACTGCAATCGCTCATTCCCAGCAGGCACAATAAGAGAAGGAAATCATTGTGAGAGCACAATCTTAATTCTTATTCTCCAATTACCAGAGTAGTTAATTAGTGACAAAAAAAAAGGGAGCTCACTGTTTGTCAATATGTGCTCCAGTTGGCAAAACTAGCAAGCTACGCATTTATTTAATCTTCCAAGCCAAATTTGCTCATGATTTAAGTGGCTCCAACTCCCATTCTACTTCAGTCAAATGAAATGTTCCTATTTATACCTAAAACGGAGACCTTCAGGTTTGCAAAATCTCTGGGATGCCCACTGGAATAGCAAAGTGCCACGGAAAGGTCACAGTTGGCGCAGCCTTGCAGGAGCAGCCACACAGCCCAGGTTTGGCCACAGAGCTAAAGGAGTAGAGAACAGACTCCCCTGCAGACTGGCTTAAAGCAAGAAATAAGCCAGGTGTTAACAGCAATGCTCTGGAGGAGCAGAACTGCTCCCCACTGACAGCAGGCAAAGGTTAGTGCCCCGTACCCAGAGCTGGCCTTGGCAAGTCCTGCTGTCCCCTGGCAGCAAACGATGGCAGAGGAACAACGTGCAGCTCCCAGGAGAGTTCACCTTGAGCTGAACAGAATCCCAATGCCAGATGCTGAGTTTCAGAAAGGAACTCCTTACTTAGCTTTTCAGCATATATAGCATTATTGTATTTCAAGGGAGCTTCAAAGGAAACTGGATTCATCAGAGAAAACGAGCACACCCAAATGAAGTGTGACACAGGAATCCATCACACACTGTCAGTGCTCTCTCAGCAGACCATCATTTCACTTCCATGCAGAACTTGGGGTGAAGAGGGGCTGCTGCTGTAACTCTGTATTTATATGCAAATATACAGGGAGTAGAGAGCAGCTGCTTCTGTGGCAAACTGGTATTTAAATCTGCTTATGTGAAAAAGGCAAATCAAAATTAAGCAATTTTTATTTTACTACTTCTTAGGCCAACCCCCCGCCCTTTGAGGGAGAATGTCTCACCTGGGAAATAGAGCTGCACTATTTCCTTCAGCAGCTCTGCTCCTGGCCTTTCCCAGAGAACAGAGGCTCAGACTCAGAGCTGCTGAACTCTGGGTCAGCACACAACGTGCTTCTGTGTGCTGAAACACAGTTATCACTTCTGAAAGGAAAAGAAGTCTCACCTCATTATAACATGGCCTATGGGTGCCAAATACTCATCTTGATATAATGAACTTTTTATTTTAATAGGCTTCATAATCAGAAGAGAAAGCTCCAGAGAGACGATGTGAAGCATGGAGGTGTTTAGTGCTGTTACTGGTACGGAGAGTCCTGCTGGATGCCCTGGGAACAGAGACCATTCCACCCTGGAAGGAGACCTGAGCTGAGCTGAGGCCGTCAGGTCCCGTTCCCATCTCCTGATGTGCTGAGCAGAGCCATATGGAGTGTGTGAAATCTCAGGGTTCAGGCAGGGTGAACTGTTCACAAAACAAATCACTTGTGGAAACAGGTAACACTCGCTGTAGTAGCTGCTGTTCAAGATGTGCTGCTGCTGGCAAGCGAATTCTTGAGGAGCAGCTACCAATGATCCTCTCTGTTGTGTTTATCAAGCAAAAAAAAACCAGCCCAAGATTTTTCAATGGCTCTCAGAAGAGAGAAAGCTGAACCCTGGGCTGTTGATGTGCTGGTACACTGAAAAAATGTTTTCTCAGCAGACACTATGAACACAGCAACCGGGGTCTAAGGTGATAAATCAGAAATTCAAGCAAAGGCTTCAGAGCTTAGAGAGAACTCAGAGATTCAGGGATGCAAAATCCAAGCAAAACAAGACAAATTTAAACTGGAACACTCTGCAAACACTGCGAGTGTTTTGCCAGGTTGATGTTTCTGGTGAAGCTGCAGTGGGATCCCAGCTCCTGCCATGGGAACAGCAGGTACAGGTGGAAAGCAGAGCCCTGGAGAGCCCACACCCACCTTGCCATCCTCGGTGTAGACGTTCTCGTTGTAGCCTTTGACGATGGTGCGGTCGATGAAGAGGCTCCGCATGACCACGATCACCTTTAACACCTTTCCTAAGGTCACCTGTGAAGAACAGGACAAGGACACAGAGCAGCTGAGGGCCAGTCCATGGTGTCTGAATTCATAAGGCCATCGAGTTAACAGCTTAAGCTGATGCAGTTTCAGTTTTCAATATTTTATAGAGAGACCGAAATAAAAGATCTAAAAGCAGAGTGTGTTATGAGGAGGAGAGAGACTATAAAGTGCAGAACAAACAAACATTCATTTGCAACTGAAAATGTATGAGTTCACAGAATTCCCTTGTGCAGACATGACACTGCCAAGCAATTCTCTCCATTTTATTAACACCACAACTCAATAACTTGTCAAAAACAATGGGCAAATGTGATTATTTTCGATGAATTTGATATTCTCCAATAT
The DNA here is from genome assembly GCA_025920805.1 of Petroica traversi. Classification (NCBI taxonomy): domain Eukaryota; kingdom Metazoa; phylum Chordata; class Aves; order Passeriformes; family Petroicidae; genus Petroica; species Petroica traversi. Next base: position 5,987,325 of record JAHLSL010000016.1, read on the forward strand.
AAGTCCACTTAGAGAAAAACTATTTGAAAGAAGAATCGGACTCTCCTAATGCTGGCTTGTAAAAGCATGCCATGGGTTTAATGGAAAACATTTTCTGTCCAATAAAAATGTAAAATTATTTCAAAGGAAACTACAGGTTAAAGTAAAAATGTTACATTTTCAAAGGGTTCATCTCCTTCTGTGAAAGTGTTAAAGTGCAAACAATAAAACTAGTATAATGGGAAATACAGAGGGTCAGTCAGAGTATAACAACAGAAATAAGCCTAAATTATATTATTGACAAAAATGCAATAATGAAGGCATTTTAATCTAAAAATCAATTTACATTTCAAAGATGAACTTGTACTTCAATACGGTTAAGATGTGTGTCTAACAAGAATCCTGTCTTTGTATTTTGTTATGCAGAGATTATTAAAGAGTTTTTCCTCACCCACAAAAGCATAAAACTGAGATAAAAAGGTAACAATTAGTTCATTTTAGTATTTCCCAAGCAGCAGCAGCTCATTTCCTGCCAACATTTCATCCTGTACAGATTAATACACTCCTAAAACAAATGTGTTTTTACTGCTGACCTCAGCAGACAAATCCACACCCAAAGAAAATCAGTCAATATGCACCTTTATTGATCTGCTGGATGTTATTCCTTTGTAACTTCTGCTAATGACTCCCACCCATCACCTTGTTCCAACACCAGGAACCCAACCTGAGCTGATTTAATCACCACAGAGCAGGACAGAGCCACAAACCCTGGACAGAAGTGAGGACAAGCCTTTGGCGTGGGACAGCAGAGAAGAGTCTGAACAAGAGAGCAGGACAAGTTCACAGGGAGAGAAAAAACAGGGGAACCAGAAGAAAAGACAATGACAGCCATCAAGCAGACAGGCTGCCAGGCAGAATAGGGCAAGGACAGAAAAAGTGGGTCAGAAGAGTGGGTTATTTGGGAAGAAAAAAATGTGAAAGGCTGAAGGACAAGAACTTGAATCAAGGCCTGAGCCATGCACACACCAGGAACCAAGAACATGTATGGAAACACCACGTTGTGCTATCAGGGGCTGTGAATTTTGGTTTATCTTGCCAAGGGTACTCTTTGACAGGGTCCTCATATACAGAAAATTGGCAGTTATTTCAGCAGCTGACACTATATTAATTAAGTTAAAAATGCAAAGTCATGACCCAGAGGTGCCCAAGCTATGATGCTGATCATCCACTGGAATCACAGAGTTTTGTCAGAATTGCTAAGAGGAGGAAATGAATGAACTTTGAGAAAAGCTGCCAGCACATTAAGAGTTAACAGTTTTCAATTTATTTTTCTGCCTTATTAAAACTGGCACTTCAGTGGGATATTGGTCTGCTGAGAGAACGGACTCTTATTTATAACTTCACACGAGACATCAACCATACATAATAAAATTAAAAGGAGGAAAAGAAGATATTTTAAAGAAAAAGAAATCTTAATGGAAGAAGGATAAGGCTGCACTACAAACACCCAGACCCAGCTTCATGTATAATATTTCCTATCCCCATTGCCTTCACACACTTTAGTTGGTGCTGCCTTCTTTCCCCTTTCTCTTTCCATTGTGCATTCACAGCATCTCCCACTCTCCCAGGTAGAAATAAATCTGAGGTTGATCTGAAGCCTGTGAGGGATGTTCCTGAAAATCCTCAGAGCGAACAGTGGAACATTACACACTGAAAAATCCTGTGTGTGGCACTCCAGCTTGCTGGAATAAACTCACTGCTGCCCTCAAACCTCCCCCCCACAGGATTTACCTGCACAAAGGCCCCTGCATTAGCTCCCTGCCCTGCTCCAGGTGATCTTCCCGTGGTTCACTCCCCACTTCCAGAATCCATCCCAGCTCTGAAATGTCCCATCCTGCACAATGTCCAGGACAGTACCTTGATCACCCACTTGCCTGACCATCAAAATTCAAAATCCCTGTCTCCCACATGTGTAAGGAGCTGTGTAAACCCAACACCAGCTGGGTACCTCAGTGAGCTCCCTGACAAAGGTCCTACTGCTGCACTTTCTCTCAACAGGGGCACCCAGGCACCCTGGAAATCCAAACTTTGGCTGGGTTGGTGCAGGGTTGTGTGAATTATCTCTTACACTGCTCTGGTACTGGAACAAAAAACTTCCCTCATTTGAACCACTCTTGTTTTGACAAGGAATTCCTGTAGATTTTACTCGGGCTGGAAGAGAGATCAGGACTCTCAGATGATTTCTGTGGGACTGTATCATTAGTTAAGTCTGACAGAAACAGGAATTTTGTAAAAGAGCAGTTTAGAGAAATTACAGTTCATCATTCTAACAGCACTGAAAGAATGAGGGTAGTAGTGCAAAGAATGAACAACAGCCTGTCACCAGACTGGAGGATGCTGTGAGAGGTGGAAGCCAGAACTGTGCTCCACAGCTATTTTCAGGGTGAAGCACATTCCATATTGTACACAGCAAATGAAATACCCTTTATTTTTTTCCTCCAGTAATCAAGCTTTGTAACTATTTCCAGGCTTAATGTTTTTGTTCAACTCCACTGTATTTTACAAATCACGATTTTCAGCAGACCATTTTATTCCAATCCCTGCTCAACTTGGCTACTTGGAGTCTGTGATCAGAAAGATCTCTGTATGGAACACAATTTACACTTAGAGTCCCACAACTGTGTCCCTCCAGATCACCTGAAAGAAGGTAATCAAACACCAAAGGCTTTGGGAAACCAGGAATTTGATATTTCTACTCCAGGCTCCAAGAGTGCAGATCTCTCCAGATGGTCCCTATTTCATGGGCACTGCAATGTCCCTGCATTTCCACAGGTACCAACAGAGAGAAATTTCTTTCCTTGTTCAGAAAAGATACCTTTCAAAAGGCAACAATTTCCTTTCTAAGCCAAGTTTTCCTATTAAATTTCAACTTCTCCTGTCGATATCCTGTTAAGACAGCACTTGGCTTTTTAATATTTTGCCTGAAGGATATATGCCAACTCGTCCTTGATGTAGAAAATTTTAATTCAAATCAATACGTGTACAAGGTCACTTTAAAATTCAATTAATATGAATGAAAAAATATGCCCCACAGTTCTGTGAGCTGAAAATGAAACAGTTGCAAGTTAAATACTTCTGTAGCTTCTGTTTTGGGCTGTGTAATAACAATGTACTTCTAGCTTCCTTTTAACTAAAGTATACTAAATTCAGACAGTTAAGTTATTCATAAATCCCCTGCTTCCTAAAATGGCAAGCCCCAGAAGAAGGTAGGACAGGCAGCTGATTGAAATATGCAATATTATGCAGCTTTTCTGACAAAGACATATAAAATAAAAATCTTCTTGAAATATCCCAGTTTTAAAAATATTTTGTCTATCACCAAGATAAATCTCAAGGAGCATCTGACAGACACAGTATGCCAAGAAAGGGAGAGGGGGAAACAGAATAATCAGGGAGGATGACTTAGATAATTTCTTGTATGACTGCTAAAAAATGTTCCCATTTAACACCAATTACAGTGGGAAAAGAAAGTACCTTTCCAAGTAAGTCAGAATCAGGGTCCAAATGAGTTTACAAAATGAAAAGGATCAAAATTAATTTAACATGCCAGAACTCTGCCTGGAGGAAAGAGTTTGAAATCCCCCTTTCAATTTTGTCTCCTCACTGAAACTAATACCAAGTGAAAAGCCCTTTTATGAACCATTTAAACAAAACACTAACAAATGTTCTTTCTTAAAATTTCTGTAAGTCTGGTATCAGGGAAATGTCTGCTGACAACACCAAGCTCCCACACTTTGTGGAATGAAAAATTCCCAAAGCTGCACATTTCCCCTCAGCATTCCAGGGAATTTGCTGCTGAATTGAGCTGCAGATGCTCTGCAATGCAGAGCTAAAAGAAAGAAAACATTATTTTCAGTTAACATGGGCACCTCCCCACTTCTATAAAAAGGAGCACAAGTGAGTGTGTGGTTTTTATTCACCTCAGAAATAAGGCAACATCCAAGCAGAGATGTTAACCAAGCTGCAGATTTCCAGCAAAAGGCCAGACACCTGCTCCTTGCCATGGAACCACCAGAAGCTCAGCCTCCCACTCACAGATCCTTCTCACTAATCAGTACAATGCATGGAAATCATATTTATATGTGCTGAAAAGGTTTTACATTAAAAGTAAAGGGTTTTTTTCAAAAAAAAAAACCCAACACACAGACTTTTAACATTTTTTCCTCTCATTTTTTATGTCTCATCTGCTGCTGGTATGGCTGCGTTTTCCCTCACATGCTCATTATTCTTTAATGATGCCTATTTGTAAATAGCAAGATAAGATGCAATTAAGCCATTAGAGTCTAAATAAACAAACATACTAATTAGGTTCTTTACAAGGATTTCTTTTTTTATGCGAGGGCTGGAATTTACCTTTCATTAGTCTAACCTAATTGCAATAGTGCCTGATAAAAAGTCAACATAAATGAAGGACTTTAAATGCCTCCACCATATTAAAGATGAGCTGGCTCTTCTCCTTCAGTAACATTTCCTATTCTCTTAAAAAGGCAAAAAACTGGCACAGGACTATTGTTTAAAGGTTCAAGGATAGATTTTGCCAGTGGCCAGGCACACTTAGGGAAGGGTCACACCAGTCCAGCATTGCTGCAGAAGATGAAACGGATTTTGTCTCTTTTTTCCTTTCTGAATTAGAGCACGCCAGGAATTTTACATGGATGAAAATAATGTCTGATCTTCCACGATATAAATCTGTGGGAATATCAACGCACACCTGAGAGCTTTGGGCAAGTAACCCTGTGGAGGGAGCAAAGCTGAGGACATTTCTCACAAGTCTTTCTCTCCTCTTGTTCCCTTTTCCCAATGGAAAAGACTCTTCCTCATCTTCCTCATCCTTCATTAGACAAGCAGAGAATACTTTTCCATTTCCTTGCCAGCCCTTGCTCATGTACTTTGTTAATTCAAGACATTCTTCCTCTGTGACTCACCTCAAACCCTTAATGCCCTTTAAATGCAGGTTTTAATGCTTTTTAAATGCTGATTCTCCATCTTGAGGCACAAACTGTGAAGCCACTGCAGTCACGAGTCCCACTGTGAGCTCAGGTGTGATTCCTGCAGCTCACAGGAGATCCTGAAACATCCCAGGAGTTCCCTCAAACACCAAAACCAAAGCAGTAAATCCCTAAATGAATATTCATCCTACAGGCCTAAAAATCAGGTGCCTAAGCCACCAAACGTGACCACCAGTGCTGCACCCTGCCATGAACCTGCCTGCTTTTATCCTGCTGTTATTTCTCCTGACAGGGAAGAAGGAAGGCTTACACTGCAAAGCCCTTTGGAAATTAGGATTTTTTAAAAAAATAATATCACTGAATGGTTTCCAATCAATACAACATCAATATTGATTTTAAATCACTTGGCAAATCCCCTCCACTCCTCCCAGTTCTCCAGCATCAGGGTCTCATGCACAGAAATCAGTCTGGTGCCTTTCTTAATGGGCAAATAACAAATTTCAGCACCCATTTCCCCCACAAAAATAATAATGGTTTGATGTAAAACACTATTAAACAAAAATGAGACACAGGGAATTATTCAGTTTCAGGGAACAGATGTCTGGCCCTATTTGCAATTAATGCAACCCACTGCCACACAATCAGACTGCTCCAAATGCCGGGAACAAGATCTGAAAGTTCAAATGTAAATGTGTCTGGTTTTAAAGAGAATGAATAAAACTGTATAAAAACCTACTTCGTATTTTTCTATGACAGATCTATTAAAAATCTAGGCAGCAGTATAAATTTGTAAAAATTAATTTAAAAGCAAAAATTCGTAAGATGACCTGGAAAGAAGAAATCATGATTTCTGCCCTGAGTTTGGCAGAAATAATTCAGTTTTTCAGGTTGAAAGTTACTTAAATATATCATTATGTTTCAGAAATTGAAATTACAGAAAAGAGTCCAATTATCAGCAAAAATATTTACTCAGTGTTTGTAATTTCTATAATAGCTCTTTATAAATATTGGGAATAAAAAGAATTTAAAGAAAAAGTAGTTCTCACATGTAGACAAGAAAATAAGCTTCTACCCTGAGTAGGACTGGCTGAAATGGGAAGAAATTCACATTTCTCAGCTGGAAAAGTAGGACTAAAGTTTATTTTCTAAAATATTTCTGATAATAATGAATAAATTGTACACAGGATTTGTTTCACACAAAAAAAAAAATTTGAATTTTGATAATAGAAACAAGATATGTGAAACAATCATGAAGTAATTTGATTATTATAGTAGAAAAAATAATGTATCTAGGAATACAGCTAATCATTCAAGGAAAAAAATGTAGGTATTTTAATTCATTAAAAATGAATTAATGTTGTCTTAATATACAAGATAAGGCTTATCTAGTTACAATTCCTGGCATTTGACCAACAAAATCTCACAAAAACCTTAAGGAGTCCACAGTTCCCTGTGCTGCTGCTGGAAATTAATTTTACATAATACAGTTATTAGAGCTGATATAATTCTATGTTCAGTCTATTTTATATGTAGTGCTATTAAAAGATTGAAAAATCACTGGTGAAGATTGGGATTAAACGGCACCTTGAAAGGCCACAATAAACTGCTTTTAAAAATTGGCCAAGGATCTCACACAGCTCTGAAAGATTTCAATTATTTATGTGTTTGGCCTGTGTAGCATAAATCCAGACTAATGAGGTACAATTGCTGTGTGTAAATCTAAAGCACAACAAACCTCCTCATTGTCTGGAGGAAAAAGTTCATTTTTCTCACAGAAGTTTGCAGCTTCTGGTGGAGGGAGAGCCCAGCTGAGCACAGGGGTTACTCACCAGCAGCGTTTGACCAACAGGCTCCCACAGCTCCTAATTATTACAGAATCCCAGAATTGGTGGGGCTGGAAGGGACCTCTGGAGATCATAATCCCAAATTTTTTTTGGGCTGGAAGGGGCCTCTGGAGATCATAATCCCAGAATTGCTGGAGCTGGAAGGGGCCTCTGGAGATCATAATCCCAGAATTGCTGGGGCTGGAAGGGGCCTCATGAGATCATAATCCCAGATTTGGTGGGGCTGGAAGGGACCTCTGGAGATCATAATCCCAGAACTGTTGGGGCTGGAAGGGGCCTCTGGAGATCATAATCCCAGAATTGGTGGAGCTGGAAGGGACCTTTGGAGATCATAATCCCAAAATCGTTGGGGCTGGAAGGGACCTTTGGAGATCATCCCATCCAACCCCTGGCCCAGGCAGGTGACACAGGAATGCACCCAGGTGGGTTTGGGATGTCTCTGGAGTGGGAGACTCCACGCCAGCCCTGGGCACCTGTTCCAGAGCTCTACACCCTCCATGGAAGGAAGTTCATCACAGAATATTCTGAAGGGTCCAACTCTTACGTGAATGGCCCATCAAACGCACAACTGTGGCATTACTGGCACCATGCCCTAAGCAAAGGAGCTCATGTCAGGGTTTGCTCCTCATCCTGTCACCCCTGAAGGGAGTCTGGCACTGACCTGACCCCCTTGGAGATATTCACACGGATTGCTGAGATCCCCTCTCAGCCTCCCCTTCTCCAGCCTAACCCGGCCCAGCTCCCGCGGCGTCTCCTCACATGAGAGATGTTCCAGCCCCCAAATCCTCTCCGTGCCCTCCACAGGCCCCTCTCCAACAGCTCCTTGGCCTTCTTGAAGGGAAAGACATCTTCTTGAACCACCATATGAATCTTATCAGTGGAAATCCCAAGGACATAAATTGATTTCCATGTGCACACGAGGCTGTAGAGTCTGGGGCTGAAACTTTCTCTGTTGGGTCTTTTTCCTGAAGATAACGTGTTTGGCAAAGGCCTCAATGTCTCCTAAATTTCAAAGAGTCTCCCAGGCCTCCTTTCCCCTTCTTCCCCATCTCCAGTAATTTACACATTTTTAAGATCTGGATAATGCATGGGTTTTCTCTGGTAGATGGAATAATTGTGTTTAAAGATGTTATAAAAACTGGACCTTTGCATCAAGGACCTTCCTAAGACGCCAGGTGTGCTATGAACAGTCCAAGGATGAGTATGGTTGAGATTACACACTCATTAATTAACTCTGGGCAAACAGGATGGCTGTGAAGTATTTTTAACTAAAATGAGCATTATCTGGAGCCTTTGGCATTGTGGTTAAACCACACTGCTGCAGGGGAGCAGTTCCAGATGTAACTTGGGCTAAGTTCAGAGTGAGAAATCACAAGTGCTGAAGAAACCTCTCTCCTTCTGGGGGAGGTGCTCTTCACACTGCCCATCCTGCAGCACCTTTTCCACTGAAGGATCTGTGGCTGAAAACAGCAAAAGCTTTTGTAGCAGTCAGGGCCAGATGGAAAGTGCCATATTGGCAACATCAACTGAGACAGATGGGGAAGAGGGAAAACCTGGCTAAAAGTAAAAATGATAAACCCATCACACAATCACGTACAAAAATACTTTAAAAACAATCTTTTTGATCTCTGATCCAAGGAAAATATGCATACCACTGGTTCAACATGGGGATGGGATCTTGTAGAAACAAAAATGTCCTTGATTTAGACAGCAACTGCCACATGGAATTCACTCTGTTTCTGCTGCTGGTGAAAGGCCCTTCCTTAGTTACCAGCCACCCTTGTTCCTTGCTGGTCACAACCAAGATAATTTACTTTATTTCCTAATCGTGCCTGAGTCTTGAAAAACATAATATATTTCCTGAACACCTCAAAAAATCACCAAAATTGGAAGGTACTTCAGCATGCAAAGAAGGGCTCCAAGAGAATGGAAAGCCTTTCAAAGAAAGGAAGCAAAACCAGATATTTTTCTACAGCAAAACAGATAAAACACAAAGTCAGCTTAAGAGGAAATGCAAAAACTTCTAAGACTTAAAAACTTCTTAAGACTGCACTGATGAATTCTATTCTTTTCTGGAATATATTGTTCCACTTGGTGAATCCAACAATTGCAGATTAAATGTTTTAATGCCAGCTGTTTATTTTAACCTCTGACTCAGTTAATCTCTTGTGAATTTGTGGCCGTTAGAAGAAAGTTAATAATGAGATGTTAGACAGTTGACTAATTAAAACTAAATACAATTAAAATACTTAAAAATTAAAAATAATCACAGTAATAGTTGCTATGGGGAAATTTCCATGAGAAATGTGAGATGGAAAAGGCTCAATTGGACTCAGTTCTTCATCTGTGTATGTGGTGTATTTTCTAGTTTTATTTAAAATTTGCCAAAATATGTGACTTCTGCCTTTCCCTAGAAGGAAATCAGCATCCATTTGCCACACTATGGACTCTTCTTCCACTTTGCTGTCTTAGAGCTTTAAAGTTTTCTTTTGCTGAAAGCACAACAGCTGCCTGTAAAAATGGATGTGAACAATAGGGCCCTCTGCAATGAAATCTTGCCTGGTCAGGCAGAAATAAGTCGAATGTATTGGACTTGTTTATCTCAAATTCAGCCTTTACTGCTCATTTACTTCAAAGGCAAATTCTTAACTTCATCATGTAACAGAAATTCACTGACCCAAGAGCAATGTGAACAAATTTAAATCATATTGCTTTCCTTCTTCTTTTCTTCCTCACAACACTCTCTTCCTTCTTAATTATCATGATTAAGAGTCACTCATTGCCAACTCTGCTGAAAACCACGGTGAATATTTGAGTTTGTGCTCATATTTCTACAATCACATTTAACAACAAAGCAATAGATCTTTTGTTTAAAGGGAAAATTCTTTTTATCACTTATTTGGCTAAGAGCAAGAAAGATGCTGCATTGCTGTGGCAAATGAAGAATGACATGTTTCTGAAAAAACAAATCTTTAATAACTTGCATTTTTGGTAAATCAATCTGTTAAGGAAATCAACTCAAGGGATTAAATGATCCAACTTACCAGAAGCATTGCAGAGTTTCCATTTGGCCGCGAGAGCTGGATGGACATTTCAGGGAACATCCTATCAATGCGACTGATCACATCATCCACGTACCTACCAACCAAAGCACACAGCAGCCTGAACACTGGGGCTCTCTCACACACCCACATCATAAAAAATGCCCTTTTTAACAAGAGGATAAACTTCTGTTTATCTTTAAAAGTCATTTAAACTTTATCCTTTTAAACACTTATCCTTTTAAAAATAATCCTTCTTAATCTGTTTATAGGACTTCCCTGAATCAATGTCTCTCTGATACCTGCATAGTCTTCAAAAACACATTCAAGCAATAATTCAGAAAGTTAGTGATAACAGAAACAAACCAAAGCCCTCTGCAAGTTGCTTTGAAAACCAGTAACTCTGCCCTTAAAAACATGCACTCATTTAATTTTCAGTCCAAATCTGTCAGCCTCAAATTCCTGCCACTGTATTTCTATACTTTCTCCTCATGAGGGTTGAAGGACACATGATTAAAATTTCTCTTCCAATGTAGGAATTCACAGACTGCCATGTCTTTACTCTCTCTCTGATAAATTTAACAGATAAAGGTTTTATTAAAGTCTTCAGACGATCCTTAGGGGTGTTGTTTTGTTTTTTTTCTCTGAATCTTTCCAATTTATTTCATGCACTGGTGACTCTGAAATTGGCTGGTAAATTCCAGATGTTTCTCTGGAGCAATCAAACACAAAGGTAAAATAACATCCTTTCAGCTGGGTGTAATCCCTGATTCTGCAGGCCAAGGTGAGCTGGCACACAGTTGTTCTGTTCCCTGGGATCAAATGAAGACCTGACCTCCATGAACACTAAAAACAGCTTTACAAAGACCTTGTTTCCCAGGACACATCACCCCAAGCCATGAATAGGCCTCCCACCCTTCAGCCACTCCTCTGGACACAGAAAAATCCAAATATTTGCTTTAATGGAGTTTACAGGATTGTCTGTATCATCTGTGCACTGATCTGTCCCCACCTACAAACTCTGCAACCCCATGAACAGATTCTTAAATAAAACTGTTTTCATACTAATCCACACATGTGCTTTGAAAAAATAAAAAGACTTTGGAAAAATTGGTTGCCTGAGTTAGATTAACAGTAAAACTCAAAAAAAGCTAATTATTTCCCTTTAATCTTCTTAAATAAAGGCAAAAGAATGCTGAATTCTTCCTCATCAAAGTAACTCAGTTCTAATGTTAGTGCTAAATCCCCCTGAACAACCACGAGGTGCTATGCTCCAATTGCTACTTTGCAAAGGATTAAAACAATCAGAAAAAAATAAAATCAAACCAGGAAAGCTACACCTCCTCAGCTGGTAAAGTCAGCTTTTAAAAGTAACCAAAGAATGAAACGAGTTAAGAGTTACGAGAATTTTGCACAAAAACCTTAATCCACACTTGTCACTGTGCAAAGTTCCCCCATTCACTGCAATGACTCATTAACACTTTCTGCTGATAAGCAAAGCCAAAAACATCCTGAAGCCAAGAACCTCCTCAGCACTGGGGAAGAGGAGGTGCATCAGGAGCAGCCTTTCCTGAGCACTCACCAGAACAAAGATTCTTCAAAGATGCAGATATAATTACTCAATCAGCCTGACCACATGGTGGCCTTAAATATAAAATGACAAACAACCTAATATAAACCTAATATATATTCTGTAGATCTGCCCTTCCTTGAGGACATCTGGCAAAACATCTTGTGAAGGGATGGACGTGAGAAATCAGGCGCAGTGAAGAAATGTAAAAGTGTAACTGCTGATGACTTCAGAGCAAACTGAGGAGCACATGATAAAGAAGAGATAATGTGAACTCCTGAGGCTGTCTGGAAAGAGGGTCAGAGAAAAAGCTGCTGTCTGGAACTTGTTTGTAGAACTGAAATTCATAAATTTACTGCCAAAATAAGCACTTACAAAATTTACACATCTCTGTCTGGTTTTAGCTCTAAATACGATAGTTCCTATTTATGTTACACAACCTCTTGCCCAGCTCCAGCGAAGCAAAGCACTTGAGAATGGAGAAAAGTCTAATTTTATTTTGCCAACAAGCACTTCTGACGTCCTTTGCACGTCTCAGTTTTCTCCTATGGTTGGAAGGAGCATTTACAAAGGCAGATGAAAGAACGCAAAGCAGGGAAAAGCAAATGGCAATAGGTTTGCTCAGACATTTGGCCTATTTTCATCTCAAGAAATTCATGGAATTCTCAGAATTAAATACAAGCTGAAATTTCATGTCTTAGCACAGGCATTGTTCCACCTATGAAGGGCTGAACAGTGTCTAGACAAATTCCCCATCGCTTCTCTGGGATGCAAAGGTTGTTCAAAAAGGTCTGAAGCCTGACTGCACCAGTTTGTACCCAATAATTCCCATTTTACAGCACAGAATTTTAACTCTTTATAGACAGAATTTTGTATTATGAAGTACACTACATCTCAAAAAACATTTAACAACTTTCACTGCAACATCCTGGGTTACTCCCATTGTATTCAAAAAGGCTTTAAGTAATTTCAATGCCTGCATCCTAATCCAGATCCATAGGAACCTCTTAATCCAGATCCATAGGAACCTTCTAATCCAGATCCCCAAACATCCTACTCAAAAAAGAACAAGACTCAACCAACAGTATTTCACCTCATTAAACCTTATCAAGTACTAAAACAATTTCCCCAATGTAATTTTATTGGTCTGAGGGGAGATTTTTAAGACATCTTCAAGAGCAGGTTTGTACCAACTTCCACCTCCCATTTTTTCCTTCTTCTTTCCTTCATGACACAGGTTCATGATTTTTCAGGGGGTGTTAAAATTGTATTTCAGACACAAAATCTTTACTTTAAAAAATGCTAATAGTATCACTCAGGGCTTTGCATCTGAATGTGCAGAGCCAGGCAGTCCATCAGATGCTCCCAAAGGCTGTCAACACTATAAATCACTATTTTTATTTTAATGTAGAAGAGTTATTTTTTCCACAAACATGCCAGATTAATACTACAAAAGTCAAAACAAATCTACTTCGTGAACATCAGCAATGACTAAAATTAATTCAAAATATTACACTTCAAATAAAGTTGTTATGAACACGCAGAAAAAATCAACCCTAGAATAAAGTAACAGAGATACTGGTTGAAAAATCTCTCTGCCATTTTGCCAGTAAGTGTACACATAAATCCTTTAGTCCCTATTAAAGAAACAATGTCTGGAACATGCAGAAGACACCTTTGAAGCCAGTTAGAAAATGCTGTTTCGAAAGGCCTAATTATCTATGCAAAACACTCAGCGAGAAGTTTCATGCTAAAACATCAGGTTGACAATGTAGAAATAATTCAGAAACCATTTCTGGAGATAAATGGTCTTGTACCATCTTTTTGATTCCCATAAAGGCCCCCCAAAAGGCAGCAATATAGGAGAGTAATTCATTATAAATGCCTTTCAATTCCACACTGGACAGATGGCTTCACTCTCTAATGTGACCTCTCTTTCTATTTTTTTTTATTTTTACTGGATTAGATCCAGCAATCCAGTGTTAGTGTGATGTTTAACAGCTTAGACAAGGCTCAAATAGCATTTATCCCACACAGTGTTTCACTTGCATGCTGTTCATTTTTTCCACTCGATACAACAATTTAAAAATTAGAAATAAAAGTATTAATGATAATTTTCTTTTGGAAAAAGAAAATTTTGCTAAGTGACCTTGGGAAGATGGAGGAAAAGAGAGAAGGGGGAAAAATACACTTTTGTAACATGAAAGAAGTTGATCTTTCCTATTCACTCAGTAAAAAACACCACACATAAGACAAAAATAAACTCTACAATTCTGTCGAATCTGGATTCATGATATTCTGGAGAGCAACAGGGGAAACTCTCCACACATCCTCTCACTTACTAGCACAGTATTTACTTGCTCACAGATTTTTTTTTTTAAATTTTTTGGCTTTCAGTTAATATTTTCAACCCAGTTAATAATTTCTTTTCACATGTGTGATATTTCAGAAGCATGAGCTGGCCCTGCTGCACATGCTGGGTTGGTTGATGGAGGCATCGGGGGACAGCGTTTGCCTGCACTCATCCCAAGACTTATGGAACAGCTATTTTTGACTCAATATACAACTTCAAATATTCTAGCAGCAGCAGAATTTAAAATATCATAGACTTATAAAGAGATTTAATAGTTTTCAAGCAGCCTGATTAGAGAAATAGTATATTTTAACACAGACTGGGTAATCACAGTTCTAGCGTGATTTTCTCATCACAGAATTTAAGTTTTAATTTGATTCAGCTACCTGCTAGGCAAGTCTCTGCAGGTAGCAAATTCAAGTTGATAGAAGGCTTTTCAGAAGCATCAATTAACAATAGTTATTAAAACAGTGACCTCTGCCAGCTTTGGTGAGATGACACTTCCTGCTTGGATAGGCAATGAAGAGTGTGAAAAGAAATTCAACACCACTCACGCTGAGAAAGAGACTTCACGTCTCAGGACTAAATTAGACAGCTGGCACCATCCCTGACATCTGCACAAAAATCCTGGAAGTCTCTGCCTCCTCCCCCAGATTCCACAGGTTCTGTTGTTTTGGTTGTTTTTTTTTTTTTAAATTATTGTTAACACAGGCTCTTGCTTTTTACATCTGTAGAACCTCTACAAAATGCTCACGGTTTCCTGGCTCCGGTACTAAACTCGCTTGTTTTGAGCAACTTCTCCTCCAGCTCTGAGTTTCCTTGCCAGGCTGTTTTCTCCTACAGTTGTTAACACCGTCCCCTTGTCCTTTCTGAACAAACTGCTTCAGCAGTTTCCTCTCTCTTCTCACCCAATTTCCAAGTTTCTCGTGGTGGAAGATTCCAGCCAGGATCCTCTTGGCTCATCTTTCTCTTCCTTTCTCATCTGCACATTGACTTGGTCGCTGCTACTCTTTCAATGCCTCCATTCCTGCTGTAAAATCTTTATTCATCACATGTCAGAAAGGAAAAATGTTCTTTCAAATAACTAACTGACTTCTAACTACCAGGAGGTGAGGAGCAAATCTGAATTGTGCACAGTTCTTCACAGAATGAGCAGGAGGGAGCTTCAGCACTGGAGAGTCGTGGCACTGTGAGTCCACAGGTGTGGGAAGAAGTCAGGATGTGTGGGCTGCAAGGAATTCATTTGCTAAGACACCTTGAACAAAGGTCCTAAGGAACAAAACTGCTAAAATTTCTGCCCAACTCCACCTTGAAAGGAGTGGAAGCACTGAAAGATCCAAACCTGAGAGAAGGCAGAGTTCCACTGATTCTTACAAATCCGCTCGTTTGCAACTTTGCTGCGGATGGTATTTCGGTCACAGAGGAATTATGCTTTATTATTGAGTGGATGCAAAAGATTAAGTTATGTGCCTAAATAGTCTAGCAGTGTTTACATATAAACACAGGGTGGTCTGCTGCAAAAGCATATGCACACAGAGCTGTATCAAACACTCACCATCTGCACTTCTCACTCACAAAAGGCCAAACCTGGTACAGCACTTAGGGATGCATGTGGAATCGTTTGGACAGTTCTCCAGAAGCCAAGACAGAGTGTTTAAGGGTTGGATTTACAAAGACATTTAGAAACCTGAGGCTGTGATTCAACAATTTTCAGGCTTCAGCAGCAATAGTGACATAAGGCACTGACACATCCCCTCCTGCACAGCATTCAGCCCCCTCAGCTGTGCTGTGCTGGAGGAGCTGGAGCTCACAACTGAGCAGGCTTGAATAAAAAAGAAGTATTCGTTTAAATCTAAACCAGTTTCATGATTCAATTCCCTGTGTGGCTGCACAATTCCTGCTGGCACAACACAACATGGACCAGGAATGCTGCACACTGGGGTCACTCTATTACAACAGTAAAATATTGGTTTATGGTAAAATGTTGTCACTTAAATTGCATTGTTTATACAGCAAACACAATTCTGAATTCTTCAGTGCCACTGTGAATCCACTAAGTGACGTGGTGCAGACCTGCCTGGAATGTCCTCAAAGGTCTGAGCTGACAGTGATGGCATCAAGGAACACAGGTTCTCCTGCTAAAAGCTTTTGGAATGCAACCCTGCTGCTGAATCAAACAGTCTCTGGACATCCGCACATTTACATTAAATATGAACAAACACCTCTGTAACACATTGAAAACACATATTATCTGTGCATACTCTGTTTTTTAAGACAGAGCAAAAAGACATCTATTCACAACATTAAATTCCAGTGCACCGCCTTAAAATCGTAACTTTAATAAGGAAAACTTTAAGTTATAAACAGAGACCTTGCAGGCCAATTCCCATGGCTATTTTATTATAGCATTGAAATAGCTTTCTTTGTACTTATGTGGAATGCTCTTCAAAATGCCTTTAATTCACAGCAGTAATCATGAGAGGAATATGGATATTAGAATGTGTGAAAACTGGTTAGCAAAACAAGCATGCATCTACTTTACAGTCATCACCAGGATCCTGCCTGAGCCTGCACTGCTCTGTGCTCTATGGAAAGCATTAACTCCTTGATACACACCTTGAGTGGAAAACCAGCCTTTCCTTAACCATGCAGCATCAGTGGTAAAATCATTTCAGAACTAAAACTTCACAGAACCAATGTATTGTTTGTATTTCCACTTCTTCATGAAACATGATGTGCACCACAACCAAACAAGGAATGCTAACAGGAGTGATTTCCAGGGGCCTGGGTAAGAACCAGAATTATTACATCAGTGTTCATCTTTGAAGATGGTTCTTCTATTATTCCTAACTTGTGAAGCAATTTGTGCCCCACACATCAGCCTAAATTTGCACATGTGCATATACAATTCTATACAGCAGAGCTGTGTCAGAATTCCTCAGGAGAAACTCCAGCCAAGAGTCCTTTAAAAAGGAAAAACAGTGTTTGCACACTCACACAACTGTCCCCATGTGCTCCAAAGCTGGATTATGCCCTCCACCCACTTGGGGTTCACCTGGGGTTGCTGGGTCAGTGCTGTGAGGTGCAGCCCCCTCTCCTCAAGGCATCTCTGCACTCCCAGAGCTCTGCAGTGAGGGACAGGGGGTTCAGCTGATCTCAGGGAACCCATGAAGGTGCTCTGATAGAGGCCCTCACAAAGCTCAGCCCTGCTTCGAGGAGAAGTGATGGGCTGGGATGGTTTCTGCCCAGGCAGATGCCCAAGGGAAGTGAGTGGGAAAGGCCTCAGTGTGTGACTGACCACCTGATGGGACCCCACATTGTCACTGAACTTGAGTTCAGCCTTCTCATGCTGGAATTCAGGATTTTATAACGTGCTACTTTCAGCTTTGCTATTGAAGATTTACTGCAACAGCAAAGCCTTCTCACTCTCATTCTCTGTGCTTTATTTCTCCCTCAACAGAGCAGAAATTACAGTACTTACCTCCTTTTATGAACAGCAACAGATGATGCATGATACCTATTATTTATTCTATACTTATGAGAAGCAGTGAGATTTTACCTTTGGGTGCAGTGACTGATGAACAGGAAACACAGGATGTTGTGCCTTTTCATAAGAGGGCTTGACCATGACAGGCACTGCTGGCAGGAAGAGATCTTAGTGATCACTTCTCTTAGGTACATCAACTCCCAGAGCTTAGTGAAGGCATCACAAATTCCAGAGGCTGGAGGAAGGGAGGATTAGGGATCTAACTCTTTGGAGAATAGCTGATATATCAAAACAGGAGAGCAGGGCAGACCATTTCATAGACAGGACCCAAATACACAGAAATAGCACGTCAAGACTCAAATTTTAGGCCTCATCAATAGATTTCAAACAGCCACTCAAAAAAAATCATCCTCCTCAGGATGTAGAGCTTTGTTAAAATTATAAATTGTGGTAAAAACAAGCAAGTCTTAATATCACCAGTTCTGAGGGTACTTAGGATACTTGATATCAGCCTTTAAGGATCCTTAAGATCAATTAATTCTTCTGTAATTAAAAGGGAAGCAAAGGTGAAGAAAAAAGCAGAAAAGATGAGATATAAACCTTGTACAGCCCACTGCAATTTATTACACAAGCTTTTACCCATTTCAACTTTTGTGATCACTTATTTTAAGGTTTCTTGAGGGAATTTCATAATTAGTCCTGGTTTTTAGCTCTTCAGAATTATGCTCTGACCAAGTACTTCGATCTGCCTGTGATACCACAGAGATAAAAATCTATCTTACAACTCAGAGGTTTATCAAAAGACTCCTTCAAGGTCATCTTCACACTTCAGTAGAAAAACTGAAGGTAACAATTAGGCATTTATAAACTCAAGACTCTCCTGGTACAAACATTTAGGAGAGAGAAGCCCTTCAAAACATTATTTTATAAAAAATATGCTTTCATCACTTCTTCCTCCAGCATGACAAGCTGTTCCTTAGGTTGAGATTTTTTATAGGGCTTATGGAAATTAATTGCGTGGCTTCCGCTGAAAGTCAACGTGGGGGAGGAGGGCGAATTCCCTCGAGGAGATTCTCTGAGAAAAACTCTCTCCTTGAACAGGAAAGTTTGTTAAAGAAAGGGCTCATCATGGCTGTAACTCCTGGGCTTGGTGAACACAGCCCAGACACAGCAGCAAAGTGACAGCAGAAATTCTCTGCACCTTTCTGGCCATTTCCCCACTCCTGCAATCAGATTCCCTCTCATTTCTTATTTCCACTCACACGAGGATCATGTGCAGTCCCAGGTTTTAAGTTCACTGTGGCTTTTGAAATGTTGGAGCCTCTGAGCTGGAGTTTAAAGTCTTTCGTGGGGCTGAGAGCTGGACTAAAGCCAAGTGCCACAGTATAAATACAGAAATTCAGAAGTGCAATCCTGTACCTGCATCCCTTAGCATCACCTGCAGAGCTTCCCTAAAAAATAAAACCTAAGCTAAGCATTAATGCCAAATATACCTGGAGTAGAGCAAGCCCTGCAAAACTGCCATGTCTGGTGCAATCAGGGAGAAAAGCTCAGCCTACTAAAAAATAATATTATTCTGTTTATGTAGGTAAATTAAGATAGAAAAGTGCCCAAGTGAAATCCAAGGGATGAAGATCTCCCAAGGTGAGTACAAATATAACCAACACTGCCTAGCTTGGTTCCTAAATACATTTCCCTACCCACTTCATGAATATCGAGCTCAAAACACGTGAAGAGCAAACTCCTTTAAGGCATGTCAAGTTGGTTATTCAAAGTAAAGAAATTCCAAATTGTCAGGTAATTTCTAATAGTAAATAGGTACTGATAAAAAAAACAAAAAACCAGAAAGGACAGTCTATGCATTCACAGTCCTTTATTAAAAACAAAAAAATAAAGACTGTCCACTGTAATGTGACTGAGTGGTATGAAATAATCCACCTGTCCTGGGTCTGCACTTGGCCAAAAGCCAGGGTTTGGACTCTGCTGCTAAGAAGGGCCAATAAAACATTTCTTGCAGACCCTGCAGACAACACGAGCCTGCTGAACCCTTTCTGATCTGCAGCCCCAGTGTCTGGCCTGTCTGTCAATGCCAGTGCCTCTCAGCAGGGAGTGGTTTATTATTCTAATAAGATGCTCCAGTAAAGAGAGGGTCAGCCCTGAATCACTGCCATGAGAAGATTTAATTAGATTTTTACACTGACTAAAGACATTCCCTGCACACACACAAAATTTTAAATATGGAGATAAATGACAGTGTATTTTAAGGCAAGGTTACTTTTGTTTTCTTTTTGTTTTAAACTGTTTCTATTTTTCCCTTTCTTGAGAGAGCTGTTTACATTATACAGTTACAGTGTCCAAATTTAAAGGTTTTTCATGAAACAATTCAATAATTTTCTGATTAAAAACTCTCTAGGTAAACCTGCTGAAATATTCCACCCAATACAGAGCTCCATAATTTCACAGGAAAAGGTCTGAAAACCCACACCCAATTAAAAATTAGAAAAACCCAAATTTGCTTCATCACCGAGCAAAAGCTCAGAACAGTTTGATATTGAATACATGCAAATAGATACCAACATTTTACAGTTAATATGCTGTTTTAATTAAAAATATACTGATAAAGAAGAGAAAGGGGCTCAGCTGTATGAATCCACACAGCTGCAAACTACCTGTAGTAGCAGACAGAGCATTCATTAGGAGTAACCTCATATCAAAGATTTTTCTAAAAGCCACCAGAGGAACGCTGAAGTCAACCACGAGGGCCAGGGCTATTAGGGCTGTTTCAATCATTAGGAAACCATTATCTCAAAAATTCATGCTGCTACCAGGATACAGGTTCACCCAGTAACATGACAGCAAATTATGTGATTAATTAGCTCCCACATAGCTCCTGTGAGTCAACCAGTTGAAACCAATGCCCTACAGAAAGAGATAAAATATCACCAAATGGTAGCTACTGGCTCCAAAGATCTTCCTGCAGTTACAGTCCCAAACAACAGTGAATTTGCAGATGTTTTAAGGGAGTTCCCCATCCATGCTCACTTTGCATGCACTATTCACTGCCCTGATGTGCTGTGCTTGATTTTTCTTTCACCATTTTATTATTTTCACTTTTTTGCCTTATTGCAACCATCAAATTTCCTGCAGATTCAGAACATAAACTACACTGGCATTCATCTCATGGCACCCATGCTTAAGAGCACTTCATAGGTATTTTTAAAAAGGAGACAAAATATTTGCCATTGATGGTATTGTGTAAATATTTGGCAAAAGGCACAATGAGACAAATATTGCACAACAATTCTGAAAAGGAAGTTGGGAAGGTTGGAAGAGAAAGATTAACTGATACAAAAAAATTAAATTGCATCTACCACCACTGCTCTGACTGGTGTCCTGCACTCCATCCCATCAGCTGAGTCAAGTGGGGAGAAGTCAGAACAGCGAAAGACAAACCATGGGAAACAAAACAAATGGCTCACTTTATTCTTTTCAAGGGTTTAAAAAAACCCCAAACCCCATGTTTGTCCAAACATTACCCAGAATTACAGCAGTCAGTGCTACCTGACACCTGGAGAGGCTCTGCTCACTCAGAGCTGGACTTTTCTCAGTACATTCTCTCCTTCACATTAAGAACAAAGAACTTTTTTAGGACCTGAAAGCAATTGGAGTCAACTGTGGAGAGACCTTTTTGAGAGAAACAACTTCATCCTTGAAACTCTCCAAAACAAACCAGAGCAGGTTAAGAGAGAAGGAAATATCTGAAACAACCTGAAATCTAAGGATATCCAATAACCAGGGTCTCTGTGTAGCTTCTTCCCACAGCATTTTAAGATTTCTTGACAATTTCAGCAGAAGGTATTTGAGAGATTTGCAAAATGCAGCCCTTTAAGATCCAGTATTTATTTACTGACACTTTAAGAAAGCAGTTAATGCAAAGCAACCTGTTCAATGGCATTAAGAGCTTTTTGGTGGAGGGTGATGCCTGAGACATCAAAAATTAACTGGCTGTAATACACAGCAGCAAAGAAACAGGTTTTTAAATCATGGCACTGCTGAGAGATGCGGAAGTACAGAGCAGGACAGAAAGAAGGATATTCCAACACTCAGGCTTCAATATCAGAATCTGTATCCCTATTGATGACTTAATAAAAAACTGAGGGAAGACAGAAATTGTGGAACAACAAAAAGGAATTAGTAGCAGCAGATAATATTTTAGTTGTACTAGCAAAAAATTGTAATTGATTTTCTGTCTGTGGTGTTAAAGTTGCTATCTTAGCTCTGAAAATAAATTTTCATTTTAAAGGCATAATCACATGTTAAAATAGTTCTACCTGGCATTTTCTGTCCACAAGCTCATTTTACAAGAGGGATACAAGAGCCACCATTGCTCTGTCATGTCAAGAAATCCATTTCATTTCCTTAGGAATGCCTAAGATTAGAAAGCATTAAATTTGCTTATCATCTGCTGTAAAATCATGTCGTTGAAGGAGGAACCTTTTGTCTAAATGAAGAACAACTTTCAATCTAGAAAAGATCACAGAAGCATCAACATAGCAACTGTTCTGAAGCCAAATTTCAGATTAAAAAAAAAAATCATGCAACTATAACTTTAAATGCCAAGCACTCCTCCTTGAAGCACTCCTTTCAATTAACTCAGCTTCTGGCTGTGGGATTGTTGAGCAGGCTACTATAATCTACATTATTACTTCATGTAGTTTCTTCAAAAATATCTGTTTTCTCCTTCCATCAGCCCTCAAACCATCCTTTCTGAGTTCACAAGAAGTGGGCTCTCAGCTCTTTTCAAGACCTGTCTGCATGGCACACACAGATCTGTCATGAGCAAAGGCATCATCTCTGCTGAGCAACTGTCAAAATGCAAAAGCCAAATGAAAGAAGGTTCTGCATGTAAAACAGGGAGGTAGAAAAGCCTGGGTTTGGCTTCAGGGGAGCTCAGCTTTACAGGGCTATTCTGGACACTGATATCACATTCTGACACAAAACACATCAAAGCCAGAGGGTGTTTTTTGCCACTCCTGGAGCACATTTGATTTTAATACCAAGCACTGAATACAACAATCAGCAAAAGAGCTCAACAATTCAGAGGCCACAGAGGTTTAGGCAGCTTGGCACAGACTGGCAGGCTGCAGCCAGGCTTCTGTGGAATTATTTCATGTGTCAGTACTTTGTCTCCCATCACTGAAATGAGCACCCAAAGGCAAGAACACGCAGGATACAGGGAAATACATCACCACTCATTTATCTCAGTGAATGCTGGCAGTGGATACTGAGAGCTTCCTATCAAGCCTTGCAAGTAGGAATTATCTGGTCATTCATTCCTCACAACGTGGCACTCCTGGACTTTAGATTTTGAAAAAAATTACCTGGTCTTGAACAACCAAAAATAAAAGGTGAAAGTCCAGACTCTTTCCCTGGATGGAAGCATCTGCTCTGCGGTTAATGCCTCCTCTCATCCCAGCTTTGTACCAATATTGCTCCATTCACTCCCATTCCTGCACAGCTCCCAGATGGTGAAATTCTCACCATTCCCACAGGGAAACTGAGGCACAGAACAACTCAACAAAAACAGCAGTTTACTCTGTAAGAACTTGTTTAGGAGTCTCTGTATCTTTAAGTGCTTTCAAACACACATGGCACAACATGAAAAGGCTGAACACTATTCCACAATCACATTTTGTGAGGGATGGAATCAGCATTACAGGCAACAGTGGAATGCAATGATCATACACAGAATACAATCTTTATTTCACTTCATTCCAGGTAAGCTCAGCAAACGTTAAATAAGTGATTCACTGTTGCAAACTCTGTGCCAAACTCTTACTTTCTTTCCCAAAACTGAGTTTCAAAGAATAGTCTTGAGCAACACTAAAGCACAGATTTAATTTCAATGCAAAACTTGCTGCATGAAGGTGCTTTCAGCTGCTAAAATTACAGGGCTTACTACAGGATTCCCCTGGCCATGACTCACAGACAATAAAAACATGGTGTGCAGCCACAGAAAAAAAAGCCAAAATTAGGTCTGCCAGTGTTAACAAGGTCTTCCCTGTCCAATTTTCACTCCCTGTGTTACCCATGCAAAGGTTAAGAACCAGGTAAATACACAAATAATGAGGTGAATGTATCTATGTCAATTAGCAGTGTGCATCACACTATTAATACACTTATTTTCACAATAACACACTGCTGAGTAACACCACTGAAATGGAAAGGATGGTGTTACTCCTGTGCAAGTAAAACCTACACAGCACAGAGCAAGTGCCTTCCAAAATTAACCCATCAAGAATGGAAACAACAGTAGAGCAGCGTCTATAAAGGGATGAAAACTGAGTCACTTCACATAGTGAAACTTCTAATGGTTCCATTTTATTTCTTTTTTCTCACTGTGTGCTGGGAAAATGGGAC
Organism: Petroica traversi; assembly: GCA_025920805.1. NCBI lineage: Eukaryota > Metazoa > Chordata > Aves > Passeriformes > Petroicidae > Petroica > Petroica traversi. The sequence continues at coordinate 6,011,028 of JAHLSL010000016.1, forward strand.
TAGAAAACAAGTGTACCAAAATACTTCGAATCATTTTAAGTGAGGATTATATTAAGAGGAGAAAACTAGGAAGTCATCAGCTGGAATTTGCTACCCCAAGCTTTTTTCATTTAACCATCCATAGGGTTCCTTGTAAACACACAAATACCCAGAGAATGCCCTAAAGTGAAATTAAAAAGTAATAACTGTTATTTTTAACAGCAGGTAGAGAAAGCAGAGCAAAGCAGTTCTCCTTGGGATCCTCAGTAGTCAGGAAGGACAGCCAGGCATCCTGTCAGCCCCTGCCCGTGGTCAGGAGCACCAGAGCCTGGCACCACCAGGGATGGAACAGCCCTGAGCTCCCAGCACAGCCCCACGCTGCAGTTCAGCACCTGGGAAAACTTCCCCCTTTGCACAGTCACTGCTCAAACTACAGGGGCTTTAACTGCCTTTATTTCCAGGTAAGATTTGCATTTTTGAAGTTTTTTTTACTGTGATACACACCTAGAGCTTCCTTCTCTTCCAGGGTACAGGGTTCCCATTTGAAAGCACGTTTATCCCCTTCCCAGTGAAGCTGTTTAGTTTTCCTCTCACACAGACAAAGCTTAATTTGCAGAGGTACAAAAATAAAGTGTTTAATAAACAGATTCACAATGAGCTTATATCACATTACACAAAATGATTATACAGTAAAGCTGGTCTGGCTAAGCCACCAAAATATAAAGACCTTCTCACTCCACTCTATTCCAGCTCTGCTCCTCATCTCTGACAAAGGAATGTACAACCAGTGCAGATGGAAACACTTGCTGCAATACATTTTTGAATTTGGCAACAGGCAGTTTTAATTTACTCTTTTCAGACTGATTGTCTGCTGCAGTAAAGCAGCCTCAAATCCCCATCCCCCATATAGAAAAGCAAAAAAAAAGGAATGGGGGGGGGTTCTAAAGTAATCTTATTACAAAATCACAGCTTTGGCAAAAGCTTTGATATCATTATTAGGTTCATACAAATTTCCTCTTATCCAGCTTGTTCTTCACTGTCTTAATTAGTTCAACCACACGTAGTTTGTGTTCTTTTTAACTTTTTTTTTTGACACAGAAACAAGCAGTTAAACTAGTATTTGCAGTCTTTAATTACACATTAAAATCTTCATCCTTAACTTTCTTTTTCACTGAAAGTACAGGGATTCCCTACAGTGCAATATTAATGTTCTGCTCTCAATGCTGCAAGGGCATCTTCTAATGGTTGGGACTGTGGAACAACTTTTAATTAATTGCCACCTTTTAATGGCACGGTTCTCACACAAACATTACCTTTAAGGCAAACATACATCAAAGAGTCAGAAATTTGCTGTTTTACAACAGAGCTGTGGTCCCCAGCAATTCTAAACTCACTGAGGGTCTGCTGCTCTGGATCTGTGCATGTTCTGGAAACTGCAGATCAACGCTGCTACACAGCCCAGAGTCTCCAAAAAGATTCATCTTTTCCACTTCCCAAATACAGAGCTCCAGTTAATCCTCCCCAAAGCAGATGGGAATGATTCCAAATCGCTGCACTCGGTCACACAGGGCTCCCCATCACACCCACAGCAATCCTATTTGGGGGATTATTTGTGGAAATGACAATAAAATATCAACAGCCACCAGCCCCAGGTGCTTTTTGGCTCATGTGTCCATGACAGGCACATGCACAGAGCTCATCACAGCAGCCCAAGCTGGCTCACATTTGTAACAAAAGCTCTACACACAGTCAAGAAATGGCGAAATCTTAACTGCATGCACTCTATTTCTATAGTACTTGGATATGAGTTGTTGAAAAGTGAATAAATAATTTTTTCCTCCATATTAAAATACACTGTAAAATTTTGTAATTCATGTTTTTTACCCAGAGAAGCTGTGGCTGCCCCTAAATTCCTGACAGTGTCCAAGGCCAGGTTGGATGGGCTTGGAGCAACCTGGAACAGTGGAAGGTGTCCTTGCCATGGCAGAGGATGGAATGGGATGACCTCTAAGGTCCCTTCCAACCAAACTATTCTGAGATTCTTTAATGCATATTTCAGTAATTTACTACGGATAAATCAACATCCAAGGTCCTTTTGCATTATGTGGATAGAAATTATCCTCCTGCTAATGAATATCATAAGGAACATTTAGTTTTAGTCAAAGTATTTCCTTTGGACAATCTGTGTTGATCAATGCCTGCTGGTTTTTTGTAATTACTTTGTAAGAAAATATGCAGCTGTATAGTACTTAATGGAATGAAATTAAATTCAGCCAAAAAAAAGAGAAAAGCATTGATTTGGCATAGCAAAACAAAGATGATTACTGCAGAAACCCCTGCTGTCAGATATATCAACATATTAGGAGATTAAATCAAGATTAAAATGTTTAAAAGAATTGTGTTTCTAAAGATGCACAGAGCAGCAAAGCTCATGTTCTGTATCTCTGGTATCTGAACAGGTTACAAAGCATCTGTAAAGTCCCAAAGTCAACACAACACATAACCCAAGTGAACAGCACTGAAAACGAAGCACAGACATCAAACAAATCAAGAGCACCTATTTTACAATTTACCTGATACACTGAAATAAAATTTCAAGTTGATTATTCCTTCTCTCTTTTTTTGGAGCAGAGTTTGGTAAGGAACTTTGGCCACAGTGAGATACCACTGTTACATCCCTGGCATTTGATCTTGCTGGGGTTGCCTAATAAAGCCCTTCATGAATCAGAACTGTAAGAACTGTGGAGTTTTTCCCTTCCAGCCACATTACAGTGAGGGCTAAGCAGGAAATATCACATAACTGAGACAGACTGTCATTACATTTAACAGCAGACTCTTTCCCCCCTATATTTAAAAAAAAACCAAAACACCCAAAGCAGCAAGATAAAGCTACAGACAGTTACAGAGCCATGGAATATTTGTCCCTGCTGCTGACATGGGCAATTGGGAACAAAAAATATCTGACTTTGAAAGCTTAGAATCAACCAAGTGACAAGGACTGGGTAACTCACTTGTGTGACATCTGAAATCCAGAAAGGACAATGCAGCACCCACCCGAGGGCTGCTCCCTTGGAAAACTCAGTTCAAGACAGGTAAATGATGTGTTGTCACCTTGGAATTGTCCCTCACGATTTGTTACACAGATGGGCTCAGGCAAGGGAGATGCTTCCCCAGCTCTGGGATCCCAAACACCCTGCAATCAGTCTGGGAGGAATAAATGGCAATACCTGCAACTCCCTCTCAAACAGCTTCCCAAAAGAGCCCTGCAACAGGAGTTCAACAATTTACTAAAAACAAAAATAAAGCAGCACAATGATGTGATCCAAACTGTGCACAAGACACCAAATACTAAAATTAATGTACGATCGACATGGTACACGGCTGCAAAGTAATTAAACTTATTCTTGTAAATATTATTGTCTTACAATATAAAGAACTGATTTTTAATCTCCTTTTCTTTCATATAAAAGGGGATTAATTTGTGGAGCAAAAGGGTCACATGTTTCAGCAACATGTTCTTTTACAGTTCCTGTTGCACTGTCTTGCTAAAATCAAGCTAAAGGAATTCCATGAGAAACTTAAACATGAACAGGGATATGAAATGAGCTCCCAGTATTGAAAGTTATTGGAAACTGATCTCTTCCTTATTAATACAATTCCCCATCATGTACGAAAAGATATCTCCATGTTCCAGAATGCAAACAGAGTTTTAATCTTTAATTATATTCTCAACCTCAGCTCTTCTGGAGAGAAGTATAGATGTGGGCCTGAGGATTATTGCTTTATTACATTATCATCTCCGTGGTATTTAATGAATATTGATACTTAATGCAGCTTTGCCAGCACAGGCAAAGAAGAATTTCAGAACTGCACAAAGAACTTCTGATGACTTCACTCTTCTACTCCATGAGGAGGCCCAAAGGTTGGAGTCCAGCTCCCAACACTGAATTATTGCAATAACAAAACTGGCTGTGAAATAATCCCACCCCTACACCTGGGGTCACACTGAACTGAAACACATTCATCATGGAATCACAATGGTTTGTGATAACACAGCATAATTTAAGCAAGTTCTCTTCAAAAATCCAAAACGTATGAATATTTACTGGATTAAGCATGGTTTGGCATTACCTTCAGAATAACCTGCCTCTTTCTTACAGACTGAAAATCCCTCAACACAGGAAGCAATTAGATGCTGTTTATAAAACTAAATGCCAAAAAAAAGCTTTCCTCCAAAAAACTCTTGGCAAAGGGCTCATCAGGATTTTTCCTTAATGCAAAAATGATAAATTATACAAGTTAAGATCCAAATAATTTATTTTGGCACATCTGATGTCTGGGTGTACAGTTTTTTATATATGTATGAAACTGTTCAAAACAGCAAGTTTTTATTTAATACTAAATCCTTCCTTAAGATTTACCTGAAGAAAGCTCTTGACCAAAACCAAAAGAATCTGACAGTACTAATTATATGACAGAACCATCAAACAGATAAGACAATGTTATGACAGAAAAACATTTTTACTGTCTGGTATTGAATCAAGCTCAGATAAACACAGAGTTTGGGATATTTGTGCAGTTCTGCTCCAAATGCAGATGAACGAATACCTGTGAGACATGAAATTTTACTCTTTGAGGAATCCACTCACTAAGGAGCACCCTTAGCTAATGCAGTTCCAAAGGATGCAGAAAGTAATGACTTCTTTTGAATATATCCTTCTTCTCTAGAAGATTCATCCAGATGAATTCTGAGGTGTAGAGAGCAGATCAGAGACTCCTCCATCTCACCCAGAAAAAGTAACAGAAAAAACCTGGTCATTCAGAGTCTCTATATCCTCAAGTCTTTGTTATCTCTTAAAAGTAAAGTTATCTCCACAGATTTTTTTTTTTTGCTCATTCATCTAAAACAGTATCAGGGGCAGCATTGTCTCTTCCTTTATTAAAAAAAAAAAAAAGGAAAGTAATTTTGCTGGTGTGCTCCTAGCAATAAAGTACAAATTTACAGAGATTTTTCCTCAATCTATTACAGTATTTTCACTGTCATGTTAGGGCATACATCAGACCACAAGAGATTTACAAGACAAGTTGAAGAGCCTTAAAACAAAAAAACTGGACTCTCTTTTACTCAAACCTCTCTGTTCATTGAGCCTGAAGTTGTCAAACAAGAGCCAGACTTCCACTTGTTTATTGTTTATAGTGTGCTTATTTCTCCAAAACCACAAAGTGGCAACAAATGACCCTAAAAGGCACCATAAAGGGCAAGAGTCTCAGTACCTTCTGTGGTGATCAAGTTCTTGTTCTGGCAATTTTCTTGCAGACAGAGAAGACAGATGATTAATCTGGGAGCACTGAGAAAGCCCCACGCAGCAGAGCTATCAAAGTCACAGGGTTTCCAACTGAGACCCCTAAAAATTCCCATTAAAACTAACTGGCTCTTGTGTGAAACACTGAACTCTGCTGCAAGAACACAGACAACATCCTGGGCTCCCTCTTTTCTTCCTTCTGCAGCTCACACTGGCTCACTGCTGTTGTTTTCCAGCTGGCCAGTGACACACCAGAGTCCCTGGGATCCAGCAGGGTGGTCCAGCAGCAGAATTACCCCCTGGGCTCCCTGCTCTCAGCACCCCTGAGAGAATTCTGCTCCCTCAGGGTCTCAGAGACAACTTCACAACAGCAAATTCGCTTTTGAGACATGGTGCCAAGCACAATAACTCAGGATTAATTAACCACGCCAATTACGACATTTCAAGAGGAAAAGAAAAGCAAAGCTACGCCGTCATTTCTTATTGTCTTTATTTATTGATTCCTGAAGCAGGAGCAGCCACCCTGCTTTTCAGCAGACGCTTCCCCAGGCACTCAGAGGAGCTGACAGCTCTCAGCACTTCAGCAAACACTGCCTTGAGATTCCTGAACAGAAGGAAGGAGCCTGCAGCCAGCTGAGAGGCATGTGAGGGAACGCATCCATTAGCACGTACAGGGAGATGTCTTGTTAATAGAAGACAGAAGGAGGGACAAAGCAGGCAGAGAAAGCAGCCAGCAGTTAGTCATTTTCTCACACAGATCATTTGGCTGGGAATGAGATGCACATCAATCCAGCCTTCCTTTCTGCGCTTTCAGAGCCAGGGAAAACCAGTACTGAAAAGTAAAACAGAATGCTAAAAGGCCTCTCTTCAAAACTGCTCAGCACCCTTAAGAGCCCTGAAATAATAAACAGGGAGGAAATGCAGATTTTCCTCATAGTGGCTGCATAGGGCAGAAGACTTTCATTTTTAAACCACCTTTTGGATTCAAAATTGCTGCTCTGATTCAGGTATTTACTAGTGAAGAACTAGAGGTTCTCACCTTCAAACCAGAGCACGTAAGAAGACAGCCTAAAGTTGGGGAGGAAAAGGGGTGAAGGCCCACCCAGAATCACTTTTGCCATCAGCAAAAGCCTTTCTCCAGCTCCTTCTGCAAGCATTGAGTAGGAAGAGATGACTGAGGCTCCAAGACAGGCTTGGGTTTGCTTTGTTTGATTGGTTTCTTTTAAAAAAAGGCATTTTTGGAGAGCAAAGAAGAAAACCAGAGCAGCGATAGAGACTGAAGGCTCTGAAGCATTGAATTGACACAAAACCAGATTTTTCTGCCATATTTATGAGAAGAAACACCATTTGGGTATGTTTAGTTTGTGGCACACAACCCAAGTCTCACCCCAGCAGCAAAGATCAAAGACCTGGATGAGCAAGAAAATTGCTCAGCTCGTACCTCTGCCATCGAGAAGGTGAAGTGTAACAGCAAAAGTTACTCATGCAGTTTCTTCAAGGAACAGCACCATAAATAAACACATTATTAACCTGCTCCCTAATATACTACCCTTAATTCAAACACAGACATGTTTACTAGCAAACTGGCCATGTGCAAAATCTGCATAAGAATAAACTGGTTTTAGGAGATAACCTGATACCTCCCAAGCAAGTGCTGCCTGCATTCCTTTGCTGGCAGAAAGGAATTACTGCAGTGTTGGTATTTGCTCCAAGCTGCTCTCCTGAAATGACATTTTGGCATCCAGCTGGTTTCAACTACTTTGGTTTCAGAAAAGCTCTAGATAATATAGCTGCTCTGAACAACATTTAATAAACACTTGACTCATTGTTGCTCAGCCCAATGACTTGTCACTGAACTTAATTTTAATAGCATGCATCAAAGCAAAAATAGACCAAGAAATAGTTACTCCTTTCTTGATGAATTAATAAAACTTTAAAAAAAATAAAATAAATCCTTGAATTGTCATGGGAATATTAGTATGCAGGATGCCCTTTCAAGGAGATCTGTAGTTTTGCATCTGGATGTTTTCTTCTTTTGCATTTTATAAAGAATGAAGGGAAAAAAAAACCCCTCCAAAGCATGATTCATCACTATTTGCATGAAACTACAGCAAAATCAAGATATTAAAATCCATTTGTCACACCGTTTTATTTTTTTAAAATACTTTTCATAAGCCTATTTTCATAAGTCTTTTTATAATCTGCTTCTGCCCTGTGTTGGAAACAAGATATTGAGCCCAACAGGTGTTTGATTTGCCTTAATATCACTATTATTCTCTTAAGACACCCTGAGATAGCAAACAAGAACAAATATGGAAAGGTCAAAGAGAAGCCAGAGAGGAGGAAACCAGTGACAGATAAAGGGCCAGCTCAGCAGAAACACATTTTCCCTGTGAATAATGCTGGAAGTGGTAATAAGATACTGAAACATAATTCAACCTCTGGCTGAAGTTTAGCTACCACGCTAAAATTTCAGTCTACCTGCAGATCCTAGGTAAAAGCACCACCAATGGAAAATCATCTACAGATAAGACACATAATACTTTTAAAATGTGTACATTATGTAAGATTTATGCAGCTGTAACTGTTTAAGAACAGATTTTTCTATGCAAAAACAGAACTTAGCTCTTTATGTATATTTCTAGAGATGCCATGATTAAGAAATAAAACAAAAACCCACCAAAATATTTCAAGACCTCTGAAAAAACTGTGTTAACTGACATCACAGTACTCCAGTTTATAAACTTTCTGGAGAAGTCCATTTGAAGCTCCAGATACCCCAACAAAGGAGAAAAACTAATCAGCCAGTTTGTCATGAGATACCCCTGTTCCATCACGCGTAGCAGAGAAACATCTGGTTTTAAACAACTGTTGGAGCCCTCCTTTGTCTGGTATATTGGTAAAACAACAGAGCATTTTATGGATTCTTGAATTATCAGCACTTCAAAGTTAATATTCAATGGGAAAGCTCTATTGACTCTGATTTTTTTTTTTTACATTTCCTTTAAGAGAAAACCCTCTCAACATAGACCTGTGAAATCTGGTGTCAACAGGGACTTTTATTATTGCAACTATGAGGTTTTTGGTAGCATGGTGTTTATACATCAGTGACTCTTGTTTTGTGAAGAAAAGCAGGCAGTTTCCCCAAACTACAAGGATGCTCAGCACAATGAACAATTGCTTAGCACTTCATTTTCTACATAATAATAATTTTCTTACACGTAACTAAATATTTCAGGTGGTTTATTAATTTATAAGCTCTGCTGTGTACATCTCTGTGTTTCTGGCATCGCTACACACAGGCTGCTGAAAGTGTTGATACTCTCTGTCCTCAAACAGTTTCTAAGTGTCCTCATAATTGCTTGTCACCTGTAAAAGAGGTTTAGATCCAATGCAAAATTAACATATGGTGAACAGATGGACTCGGAACAGACGTTTGCCGAGAAAGTACTCACACCAAAGACTTTTTGGCTTCAGTCTTTTAGGACCTTCAGAAAAGTCCTGCTTGAAGCTCCAAGTCATACTAATCAGGTGAGCATCATTCCTCAATGACAAGCTCGTGCTGCAAAAAAGTTTTTCAATGACCTGCTACAAAGAGAACGAGCATGGAACAAAACCACAAGCACGAGGCTGCCTATTACGCTGATTGAAAATTAAAGCAAAAAACCAGTAAGTTAATAAGAAATATTCCATCCCCCCCAGCATGGAAACTCTTCCAAATATTCCATTACTTACTGAGGAGGCAGGACAAGAGTTGTTGGCTGGGCTTTTGGCCTGCGCTTTGCAGAGACTCCCATCTGGTTGGCCGAACGTTTCAGAGACTGCTGATTCAAAAGGCCAGATGCCAGCCCAGCATGGTACTGCAACTGGATAAGAAAACACATAAATATATATATGTATTAAAATCCACACCACTGCAGTACTCTGTCTGTGTCAGACCTCTGCTACCTGTGGCACCTGATTCAAATTACAGCCAGTCAGGAAGGTCGTGTGTGGGATTTCAGATAGTGCTTGGTGGAAGACAACAGGGACAAAAGCACATGGAAAAAGCCTGCTGTGAAATGGGTATGAGGAGCAAGTTATGCATTAGGGCAAGGAAGATGATGAATCAAGGAGTTCCTCTCAAGTCTCTCTTGGAGCTTGGGCTTGCTTTTAAACATTGAGACTGTTTCTCCTCTCTAGGGACTAAGCATTCTCACTTTAGGAAGATAAGAGGAAGACAGATGCAACCCTTTCACAATATAAACCAGCTTTTTAGAAATAACACTCATCTTTTTCTTCTTAAACATGAAACCACAAAACATTTGCAAAGGTGTTTCTACCACTGTAAAGAAAAATCTTGCTTTTAAAATACCTGCTCGTACATCTCCACAGCACTGCAGAACAATTCACATTCAGTAGCTTTCTCCTTGAAACTTTTCTTTTCCTTGCCAATAAATGACAAATTTCTGAAGGACACAACATGAATCGGCAGGATTTTGAGTGCACTCCCACAGCTCTCAGATTTAAGAACAGCTACAGGGCTCTGCCTGTCCTGCAGCCACCTCCAAGTGCAACAAGTTCTCCTCTGAGCACTTTCAATTACATTCCAAGTTCCCCATTTTTGAACTGGAAAGGGAAGGAAGATTCAGTGTCAGACAAATGCAATTTCCTGCACCATTCCAGTACCTGGATCTGTGTGTTCATCACATTGTCTAAAGCTCTGTTCTGACAAAGATGAACAGTTTCACACGTTAGCACCTCTAACCCCACGGTCTGCACACAAAAAATGGGTTATGGTCAGGGAAGTATGATTTAAAAATTATCAGAAAATAATGTGGTATTAGACCAAGCTGTTCTACAGTGACTGAGTGAAAAGGAAGGAAGCAAAGCTTGGAATTGATGTACTTGAAAACACCAGTGAACAGGAGGGAAGCAATCCCCTGAGCCAGTTTGACTCAGATGTCACTGCTCAGCACATCCATAAGGATTTCTAGCAGGCTCCTGCTTCCCTTGGCTGCTCTGCCACGTGAGCTCAGCCATGGCACAACATGAAGACACATCACATTTCTAATGGCAACAGAGCTGTGCTCCAGCAGGGAATGGGGGGATTTTATTGCCCCAGCCAATGGATTTTGCTCCAAGTAGTTTTTCTCCGACAGTTTTCTGAAATGAAAAAAAATCAATGAGAGCGACAGAGGGTCCAAGTTTGAAAGGTGATGTTTCAGTGTCAGGGGCTTAGTTTTCAATCTTCACTACCTGAATGTGCAGGGAGTGCAATATGCAGGGAATTAAAGGCAAAACCAGCTCTGGCAGAAGAGCCCTTCGACTCCAGGAATATCCTTTTCCCTTTCCTTCTTGCAATTTTTTGTGCTGGTGACACCACACACTGATGCTCCTCTTGCAGGTATTTCAGGTAAACAACATTATTTGGGCACTTGGTCAGAGATGGAGGTAATCACCAGTATTAATCAGAGATGGATTTTAAATGCAACCTCTTAAAAACATTTCATAACCCCCCAGCTAGTGACATTTAGTTGTCACGCATAAAAAAATTATAAAATCCAAAAAACTCAAAAGGATTTAAAAAAATATATTCTAAATCACAATTTTGTCCTTCAAGGCTGACTCTCAGTGATTAAGTTATTTTTACTAATTATAAGTATTTCTCCCTAATCTACCTTTGCTCTTCGGAATGCAGGTCCAACTGTCAAAACCTGTAAGGGCCATTAAATATTTACCAAACCATCTTTATAATGGGAGAAAAGGTCAAAGTTAATAAAACTGACAGGCAGCTTCTGTCCAGCTTGATTTATACATTATTAAAGCATCACACATTGCACTGCACAGAGTGCTCTCCTTTTTGGGGACAGGAGGTATTCACTGAAGGGATCAGAAAATTGTTTCTTAATCATTTTTCTGAGGGGCAGAAGCAAGACTGAAAAGAGCACCAAAGCAGGACCACAAGAATCAAAACTATGGCCAGGAGATTCATGGTCTGATGGATGATACAGGTGTCACTCACTTCCCTTTTCCTCTTACAAAATCATCACCTTTTTCTGCCAGCATCCACTGTAAGAGAAAAATCTCAACTAAAATCACAGCAATCCCCCCAAATTTTTTGCTTACTAACAAGAGAATGCCATTTCCAAACACATTCTCTCCACTTTAGGGCACTGAAATGCACTGGCAGGTGCTGTGGGTGCTAAAGGTTCATGCAGGGAGGCTGAGATGAGCTCATGGGACATGAAACCTTTTTGGGGTTAATGAGTACACAGGATGCCGGAATGATTTTTGTCTTTTCTTTTATATCCTTTTACACAGTTCTCTGTATCCATAAGCATCAGAATGCACACTTGCAACCTTTTACTCAGTTCAGTGCTCAGTGCTCTGTAAGTGCCCTTCAGGCCCTGAGGCTGAAGAGCCCAGAGCTGCAGAGCCAGGGACACCAAACATTCTGCTGGCTCAGGAAGCCAAGGGCCCCTGGCAGGACAGATTCTGGAAAGTCGAGCTGAGCCCAGCCCAGCCCCAGCATTGGGCTCCCTTGTTGGATCTGGGCTGTGCAAAGTCTAGAACTGGTGTGTGTGACTGACGGGGGTGCATTTGCCACGCTGGCACCTGGGGGAAGTGGATGCACCAAACAGGATCCTGATTCAAATCCTGAGGGAAAGACCCCAACCCCTTTAACCGTGTCTGGCTTCATTTTCCTAACACCAGGAAAAGGCATCACACAGAAACCACACCTGAATGCAGGGAATGCTGGTGGCTGCAGAACCTTGGGGAGAACGTTGTGGGCAGGTGCTGCAGCTGGAGATGAGATGGGGTTGGCAGAGCCCTGGGCTGGACCAGCAGAGCTGCTGGGTTCCAGCTCCTCAGAGGGCTCTGAGACCCCGCAGTGCCCAAAAGCTGCAGAATTGCTGATGCTCAGAGCTGCCCTGCCCAGTGCATTCCCAACAACATCCCTGACAGCCTCCCCTCTGCTTCTGGCACCTGTGCCCAGTTAAATGGCACAGCAGTGACCTTCATCCATGGAACATGCTGAATGCTCACTGGAATGAGCACTGGGTAGTCCTGCAAATCATTCCCCAATCAGCTGCAAAGGAATTCCCCATCACCCACGTTTTCCAGCTTTGGGGAATTCTACTGGGCTTGTGTGAGGCTAAGCTTTTCCTAATGAATTTTTTTTTCTGCATAATATCAATAGGATCAGTCCTTTTCCCCCAATACACACAGATGGAACAGAAAATCTATTTCACAAAACCAAGAAATCAAAACCAGCAACAACAAAAATCAATTTACAACATTTAGCAGCCAGGATATACCCCAGTGCCAACTTGTACAGGTTCATCTCATGATAACTGATATTTTTCTTAAAATTGCAGTTCCAAGTAGATGTGTGAATTCTACATTTTAAAATCCAAAGTGACTCTTCTTAGGAATGTAGAAAAGGTACTGAAAATAGAATTTCAGTATATACAAAAGCTTTACATGAAGGTAAATAAAACAGAATTTAGATTACTTTTAAATTAGTTTTGTAAGATTAATTATTTTTCTATGGTAATGCCCACGTGGCTGTGTTTTCTACAAAAAATACTATCACCAATGTTTCACATTTTTAGGGTTCCTGAGTATATGAAAACTATATTCATATATTAACAGCTCTTAATCTTCCTCACAAGTGAAAAGTATCAACAGAGAAAGCACTTGGGAGTCACTTTTCTCACAGCTGTAATTGTAAGGAGGGCAATTTCTTCATCTATGTAAGATGTCTTTGGCTTTCATACGAACTATTTAAACACAAAAAGGTGCATTAAAGAATTTCAGAACTGATTTAGCTCTGAAAGCATTAACATTTTTAAAGAACTTAATCACATAATATCTTTTTCTTCTTCTACCCCAGCGACTCTTCTTACCAGAAATAATGAAAACTCCTAAAATAATGAAAACAACCAAAAAGAATCTCCCCATCCCTCAAAAACTCCCGTCTTGTGCAGATGATCTTTAAGATTTGGAGCAAACAGAAAACATCTGCTACAGCCAAAATGCTGCAAAAAAGGCCCCTTTGTTCAGCTGAAAAGCTCTGCCCATACTGGGACAGGTTTCCATCAGGGTTACTCTGCAGTGAATGTTATGAAACCACAAACATGGGCAAAGTGCTCATTTAAAACTTTGAAAACAAAAGCTCCATCATTAGAATCAAGCTGGGTCTAGAGGTCTTTAGTTTACATAATTCATGGGCTGGAGATTTTGCATGTGCTCACTGCTGCCCAGAGAAGTGAGCACTTACTGACAAGGCCATCCAAAGTTGCAAAAATTGCTTGAAAGAAGGTAAGAATCAGGAGGAAAAAAAAAGTAGAAAAAGAAAAAAAATCACTTGGAGCATTAGCAACTGATCACATCAGCTCACAGCTGCACATTACATTTCCATTTTGCCATTAATTAAAGCTTTCTGAGCACCAACACTTGAAAAAGTGAAATCAGAAGAATGATTTTCCTTTATAATCACATTTCCCTGTTACTTTTTTCCATTCTTATGTAAATACTTACTGACCACATACATAAACAGAAAACATTTTCTCAGATCTCGGTCATGTAAAGTTTATTCCCATTCCTCCATGAAATGCCTTTCAGAGAGGTGGCTGACAGACACTCACCCCCTGTGGCATTTCTGAGTTCACTGTAACCCTGGTGATGCTGCCCCTCATCATTAAACAAATTCTCCCTTGCAGATAACGAGGGATTTGTCTATTATGATAAAACTCTATTTGTTCTTTTGAAAACAGCAACGAGCAAGCAAGCAAGACACTCCCCCAGTTTCATCTCTGCAGACTAAAGTAGGCAAGAGAGAAATTATACTACCTTAATTGATATTTTTAAGCCTTTTTTTTTTTCAGATAACGAGGCCCGTTTGGAAATTCTCTTTTTCTCCAAACAACATTTGATCATTTTAGGACAGCTGAAGTCTTGACTTGACCAAAACAGCATCAATAAGTCAAAAGAAGAGTCTCCAATTTCTTTACTCATTGGTTTTCCTCTTGTGGAGTTGGGTTGTAGGCTTTTCAATTAATAGGAAAGCTAGACATTGTGTCTCTGCTCTATTTTACTATTTAATTAGGACACTTTATTCTCTGTTTCTAAAAGCATTTATGCCCCCAAACCACTTTCCAGTTTACAAGAATATTTAAGCAAGGAACACCTTTCCACGACAGGAAAAAAGCTGCTCCCATCCCATTATTTTTCTTTTTAATCCCTGTGGTAAAGTTACTACACCTTTTGCTAAACACCTTGATCTGACTCAACTGTGACACCAAAGAGCTCACATTTCTCTCACTGGCCTCTCTCAGGCCTGGGCTGGGTCTTGCATTGCAGGGAGATGCCCCAGCCTCATCCTGGGCAATAAACTGGGATATGGAGCGGGCTGGGAACACCAGCCCTACACAGGGCTTCCCTCTTGGGTCTCTCTCCTCCCTCCATCCCTGACCCAGGAGTTCAAACCAAGCTGAGACACTTTATTTATGTAGATAATGACACAACAGCAGGAAATGCATTGATGCCCATCCCTGTTTCTTTTAATGCCCTGTCTTTGCTACAGGTTTTATTCCATTGTCTCTGAACTCCTACTTTTGCTGAGAGTGCTGTTTCAATTAGTGTCAGATTTCAGCTCTAAAGTGTGTTTTTCCCATACTTTTCATTTGAAAATGTTGAAGTTCTGCTGATGAATGACTGCTGATGAATGCTCCCTCACTCCAATACTGCTTGCAAGTCTTTGGCTTTTTACCATGCAGAGATAGCAAATCTTGTGGCACTTTCTTCAAGGAATTGGTCAAAACTTTAGCATCTGCATCCTTGCTGCCAATAAAATGACCTGTACTGTTCAAAGTCTCTGCAAAAGCCACTTCTTCTCCTCCACTTTTTAAAAAATGTTCTGGAAACCATTTAATAGTTACAGAAGTGACATATTCTGGCTTTTTGGATAACACAAAGGGACACTACACAGCCACCAGGCTGAATTTTAAAGGGATGTAGTGTTTGAAATGGATAAAGAGGCAGAGTAATCATAATCTGGGGTTACAAGCTACTTTATTTACCTCTTTAGAAGAATAACTGTATTTTATGCTTAAAATGTTTATACCTCCAGGCATTCTGAAGGGTTTGAACACCCGTATTTACTGAAAGATAACTAAATGAAATGGCATTTATTTTGTTGTATATGCAGTTACAACACGAACACAAAACAGAATTACAAAAGGCGAAGTAGAATTATTACACTGTGTTCTGCATCTTAAATGACAAAATAAAACCAGGAGCAGTAACAAACAGCAGCATTTTCAAGTAACCCTGAGCTGAAGGCAGGTACAGAGGTTGTCCAGAATAGGCAAATGGTCTTAGTGCCACTCTGTGGGGTGCACTCACAATTGTGTGCTCCTTTAATGGACTTCATTCAAGTCTAAAGACCCCAGAAGTGCAGAGGATCAATATCTGACAGAAAATCCTAATTCCTTTTTGACAGAAGCATTATCTTTGTATAGGACAAATAATCTGTAGCAGGGGAAAGTCATCATTAATACTCCCAGATAAGGATACAATTAGTACCTTCCCCCAGAGCTCTGTGCTCCCCTGAACAGCCACCAGAACTCAGGAGACACTGCTCTCCTGCTAAAATTAGTATTTTCTAAAGTCCCAGACTAAATCTTTGGTGTCAGGGGCTCAGGTGGCAGCTGTGACAGTATGAAGAATGAGCTGCTGCCTCTGTGACAGGGGGTGCTCAGGTGTTTAGATAAGAAATGGGAAGACACTTTAAGCCCAAATGGCAGAATAAAGGGCTGCAATCAGGTACAGAAACACTCCCCAAACTGTCCAGCACCATGCCATGATTTGCAGCTCTGAGGGTGGGCTTTACTACAGCAGATAAAGCACTTCACAGACAAATCAAGAAATTAATACTCTTCAATGAAATGTCTACAGGGTGCAGCTTATGCAAATCCAACCAGTACAGTGCACAATGAGACAAAGGGGAGACAGGCACTCAAAGCACAGATGAGGGAAACCCATTAGTGGGTAAGCAGTGGAACAGTATTAACAACACCCAGCCCTTGTGCTGCTGATTTATTCTTTCCCTAACTCATTAAATTTAATTAGTTTAACTTCTGTTAAATGCCTTTCCCTGGCTTTGGTCACTTGCACAGTAATTAAAATGCACAATATTTTTATACCCGTGCAGATACCCAAACTGAGTGACTGACAACAGCCCAGGGAGGGTTTTTCTGACAGCACAGGGAAACCTGGCTTTCCTCAGTCCCCTGAGGCCTTCCTGGAGGGGAAATTGGAAGATCACAACTCTACAGTCCATCCCAAGGCTCTGCCAAGCTACACCAGACATCGCCACTCTCTTCTACTTGAGGTGACCACCCTGCTGAAGGGGGTGAAGGAATATTGTTTAAACTGAGCTGAAGTTGCCAAATTAGGAGCTAATTCTTCCTTAAATAGTTACTTTTGCTAATATCTTTCTTTACATCTAGCAGGCATCCTGAAGCAAGGCTGCAGGGGATGCTGATTTCCAGCCTGCCAGTGACAAGCAATTAAAGCTTGAAGCTGGAGAGTTTTGGAAATGCAGAGACCTATTTCCCTCTAAGAACATTCCTACTACAGCTTCAGAATATTCATGATCAGATTAATTTATCCACCTTTTCTAGACACTATAAAGTAACCCACAGAAAATATTAATCCATAAATAAGAGCAGATCTTACATTAAAGGTCACTGTTACCACTAGTTTGAGTAAGAGGTTTTAACTCTCATCCTTTCCATGTAACACCAGGGACTTTTACAGATACAAACCCTGGAATCACCACAGGTATCTGGAACGTCTGGAAAATCAGGTTAAAAGATATTTCAAGTTAGACATCCAAAAAATAAGTAGACATTTACAAAAGTCTTAGGCAAATTATTTCTTTAGACGTCAAAGGGTTAAGTTATGAATGTTTCTGGGAATGCTAAAAAAATCTATCAGGTTTGATTGATAAAAGTGTAGCTTTTAACTAAGACTGAAAAAATGGAAGACTGGCAACATTCTTTTCCAGAATAATATGCTTCCTCTGCTTTTTTTCAGCATAGTGCACATAAATCAAAGAAATGTTAAAGAGGCCCATACATCACAAGCTGGCATTTCTAAACTATTTACAAAATCTGTAATAGTCAAGAGGATGGAAAACACAAAAGTGTGACCAGTGAAGTTCCTCAAAGAAAAAAAGGCAGTTCCACCATCCCAGCAGGGTTAAGGTTGGAAACTCTTGATTGTAGACTTTAAAACCATTACACCAAGACAATCCTGATAATGCAGGAAAGCAAACAGGTGGTGTATCAGCCAAATCTGATGTCAGCTAGATCAGAGCACTGAGTGTCACATCCAGGGATGGTGACTCCAATGCCTGACCACCTTTTCTGTGGAGAAATTCTTCCTGAAGTCCAACCTGAACCTCCCTGGCACGTGCTCCAAGGAGGTTTGAAGTACAAAAGCAGAGCTGGCCTCACTGCAGTGACAGCAGGGGCACTGCAGACCCTGCAGAAACAGCAGGGACTCCAGTCTGAGCTGTGTATCCACCACATTTTGACATCCCCACATCTAAGCACACAACAGACTTCAACAGATTAGGTTTTCCTCAACAACTTTTACAGATGAGAAGCTCATCTCGGCTTCTGAAAGGAAAGAAGTGGATGATGGAAAGTTTATGTGTCCATCTGTTGGAGATGTCACACGCTGAGCAGAGAGTGCAAAAAGCACAGAGATGTTTTACAACCAAATCCCAAACTTACTGCAGTCTGAACGAGTGGAAGAGCCATATGCTTTGCCAAAAACACCTCTTTTGCTACTTTTTTTTTCTTTTGCCACAGCACAAAGAGTAGTAGTTCGAAAGCTGCTGTAATCTTTATTTCTGAAAATAGATCACATATTCTTACTCTCATCTGCCACACTCATGTGAGCTACTGATCAGAAACGGGAAAAACAAGGAAATACTACTCTGGGAAATGCAAATTAAGGCACTCTGCACTGCAAGGAGTTACCTGCAGCTACAGTAAAGGGGCAGCTCAGAGAGCCCAGGACTGGGATGATGCACAGCAGAAGGTTTGGTGCAATGACACATGAAATGCTTTCACAGGTTTCTCTGCTGAAGACTTGCAGTAGAAGCATTTGAGATGAAGCCGGGGGACCTCAGAAATATCTTTAGGAGTAAAACAAATGGAATACACTTCATCCTATTTTCATGGGAGCTTATAATGATATTATAATTAACTCAATTACACCACAAGATTAATAGCCTTTAAAATGCTCCCAGTCATTCATTACAGGCCTAATTAAAACGCTCTTTTGGTGCTGAGCCAGCAAGAAATATGAAAAAACTTGCTAGCAACCATATAGAAATATACAAGGTATTATCTTTATTGTGCTGGTGTTTCCATGGTCACAATTCAGTGAGAAGTTTGGGTTTTTTTTTTTTTAATATTAAAAAATAACAAGAAAAAAGGACAACATCCACTTTAGAGGTCCAACACCTGCAACAGCATATCAGCTCACCACAGCTACCCAGTTTATTTCTAGTTTTGCTGCAACAGTTAAGGGCTTCTACAATAGCAGATGCCTTTCCTCCCACACATCAATTAATTTGCAAATGCACTCAGGTTGTAGAAATAATGAAGTGCTGAATGCCTCTCTATTGACAAGTTTTGCTGTCAGGAGGTGGATGCTGTAGGCGAGGTGCTAAAATCCGCTGCTTCTCTGTGCATGCCAAAGGAAAGACAAGAAACTTGGACATGAAACTTGCTCGACAGCTAACAGGGCACATCAATTACTTTATTTACTTCTCTCTCGCTGGAATCAAAAGGAAGAAATCCTCTCCAAAAGCTTTTTATTGTATTTATTGAGGTATTTATAACACACCGGTTTATGGGGAGGTGGGAGGTTTTGTGCTGACCCAAGAAATGTGTATTTCAGGAGAAGAGTAGTGTTTTTCATGTATTTTTAGGGAGGCTAAAAAAGTTACATTAAAATTAAGGTTACAAATGAAGAACTCCGTAACTAGGAAATGCTTCATAATGCCTGTGCAATCTAAATCAGTCTGCCTGTGCTAAGGATTCAGACTTTCATTATGTGCTTCTTTCCAGACCTCAAATTACCACAGTCTGCAGGATCTCATGGATGAAGAGGCAGTTACTCAGCACCGTTTTCATGCACAGAATGTTATTTGCAGGATCTCACACAATGCCCACACTTCTCCTCTCAGATGCCTTCTACCATATTTGCCTGCTTTATCCTGTTTCTTTACAAATACTGTTAAATTTACCTTCACAATTCTTATTCCACTCATGCTGGGTGTGGATTTGAGGAATCTCAGATTTTTACAAACACTAAATGTTTTTACTACTTACTATATTTGTAGTAGAGTTTCCACAGATAATGGCTGCAGTCAGGTGCTGAGCAAAATCTTTGAAGCAGCCAGGTCGTGGTGAGGTTGGAATCTCTGCCCCCGCTTCTATCACTTGGAATAAAGGATTGGTTTGGAGCAGTTCATTGTAACTTTTGGTCTGGACCAGCCACTAACTGGAAGTAAAGGACATCCCACCAGATATTCTATGAAACCAAGTTAAAAACAGAGGTGCTGAACTTTCAGTTCCAAGGAAAGCAAGTCCCAGACTATTCCTCTCCAATTCTTCCAGTGCCTAATTACCACAAGTTTAAACCATCCACCTCAGCAGCACTACAAATTTATTAAACTTTTATTTTCAATTACTGGGGTAGTTTTGTTTTGTTTGCTATAATGAAGAACCCTCTTACCCACTTTTCCCCCAGGCGACCCATCCATTACCTTTTCTTTCATGAGTGGAATAAATTAATTTATAGAAGAAGCACAGGAACCCAAATACTTCTGGCTTAGTTCTCAAGCCTCTCAACTAGAAAACCCATATTAATGAGCACTAGACAAATGGTAACTAGGAAGTTTTACAATTAAACTGATGCTTAAAACCATTTTCAAGTGTTAATAACTGAAAATCTTATTAGTAAAGGTACTAACAGGTAAGGAAATTTGCTGTTAAAAATAGATTATTTTCTGCTTTGTAAAATATGCAATTTTCAGGCTGACCTTGTTCCTTTTAAATTTTTATAGCAACCTCAGTTCCAATTTGAGATTTTCATACGGGGTAGGCAAACCTTCTTATGTTCTGTATTAAATGCAAGACACCTCCTTGGCATGATCTGCAGTATTAATAATATAACAGTACCAATTTCAGGAGCAGCACTGTAGCATCAACACATGCATACTGACATGAATCAAAATTTAACCATGTACATCATGGAAACCTTTCATATATCCCAAGAAAAAAGCAGCTCTAAGACAGCTCCAAGACAATTTGAGATTTCCTCTTTTGCCACACAAACACATGACCTTGTCATGCCTCACAAGGTAACAGCGACGTAGCTGATGCAAGAAAACATATGCTTCTCTTTAGTGGGCTCAAAATAGGAACAGAGGGGAAGGAGAATGATACTCAGGGCCAAACCCAGGCTTCTGAAGACCAGACTTGCAGCTGTCACTGCACTGAGCAAAAAACGTCCCCACCCACACAAGCTACAGTATTCCTAAGCTGACTGCCACTACAGAATTGGGAAAATACTTTCTGGAAATTACAAACATTAGAGATTCATTACTTAGCTAGGAATTTGCTCTGGTGCTATCGCAGGGTTTTAAGACTTGGAGATTGAGCCATTTTTATGTTGCTGTGGGACACAGTTAAAAGCCAGAGGAAAATAGAAATTATTATTTTTCATGGATTTCAAAGGAGACCAACATATATTTGATTTTCCATGCACTGGCTGTCTTGCAGGCACTCTTCAACAATCCAATTACTACTTAAATGTCTACCATCGAGCCCACAGACATTTCAGATCCTCATTTAAACCTGGACATACCTTATTTCTGTATCTTGATAATCACTATGAAAATCCTACCAGATCAAAGCCCAGCCGTTTATCAGTACCTCAGTTCAAGGCACCAAGTAAACAGACATTGCTCTCACTGCTCTGTGGACTTCATTACTAACCAAGTAAAAATTGCAGACATCAATCTATTGTTTCAGATGGCCATCATCAGAAAAATAAACAGAAATTTTGGTCACAGTGGCTACTCTGGCACAGTCACTGGAAGGTAAATTAAAAGCACTAATGACCAGAGCATGACAAGCGAGGGAATAACACTGGATTGGAATAGAAAATGCTTCTACAAAGGTTCACACAATGAAGGCTGTGTTTCCTCCCTCAATCATGACAGAAATAAATATCAGTGATTGTTTTAATTACTTCACCCAACTCTGCTGAAGGCCATGCTGCCTACAAGCCCCTACAGAAAAAATGAACACTACTGGCCTTTTCCCAATGGAACATTCTCCAACACCAAGAAAAAAATGAAAGGGGGGAAAATAAAAAAAAAATCATCACAATATTACTTAGTCTCTTTCAAGAGTCAAGGAGGCTCTCAGGGAGTTCTCCTTCCCTGCACTTCATCACCCAGTTCACAGCTGTTATCACACCCACCCCTGAGCTGGGTAATTCCAAAAAGTTCAGCTGACCCAGGGGAACAGCACTGACCTCCCTAAACACAGTTTGTATCGTACCAAAATTTCAGCATCACCCTGGTACCCACCTCATCCTATTACTGAGGTTCCCATAAAAACCTCAATGCATCCCATATGTATTGGCTGCCACCTTCCAAAACGTGTCACCCCTGAACAGCCACAGAATACTTCACCTTATATCCTCACTTATTCTTGTTTTCCTCACCTCAAAAACCAAAGCAGCTCCTTCTCCATCAGTTCTGAGCTGGCCAGAAGCAAACTCCCTTTGGAGATGAGCACAGAATGGTGCCTATCACTACAGTACATTGGAGAACCACTGGAAGTGGGAATGTAAAAACACAACACACATGTAGGAAAAAAGAAAAAAAACTCCTAAACCTGTATCTTTTAATCTTGAAGGCAGACAAGAAAATTACATTTTAAAAACTCCGATGCAACTTTACATTACAGTTACAGTTGGAATTTTACATTACAAATACAATTTTGAGGCAGACGAGCTGATAAATTCAGCATTAAGTTTGCTAAAAGTATCCTCAACTCTTCAGCAGTGTATGTACTTACACAACCAAAAAGGATCTTTCTGCATGAGCTCATAGCACCAGCAATATGACAAACTGATGTGCATTTAAGGAAACTGGGGCGGAGGGGGAGCAAGACGCTGCTTCACACAAGCCATGATTTTTGAACTTGTTTCCCTCACTTCTCCAGCTACAAAATCTTTTTTAATGAGGACACTACCTACCTACCACACAAAGTTTATTTTATCAGGCCAATAATTCAGCAACATGAACAACTGACAATTCACTCAACTATAGTTTTTGCCTGAGGCGTTCACGAACACATAAAAGAGCAAGGAAAAGTTAAAAATGGTGCTGAGAGCTGAAGCCTTGCTGGCGGCACGCTGAACAAACAGGAACAATTGAAAGCTAAGGAGCAGTCAGTAATTTATACTCGTGAGCCCAATGCCTGGACAGTAAGGAAAACAGATGGCTCTGCAATATGGAGATGGCTCCATGAAAAGCAGTCGGCCCAGGGATGCTGCAATAGCTCAGTAGCAATAGTTTGCCTGGCTGTAACAGCACACCAAATCCCATCATTTCAGATGATAAAACAAAAGAAAAGTAAACCAGAATAAAAGAAAACAGAAGTTCTTCTTAAAGCTGGCCTATATTCATGACAAAGCGTGGGCTCCTTTAGAGTTTTTCCAAGAGTCCTGCACAGACAGTTCCGTGCAAATAAATGAGCTCCATCCACCGGCAGAGCAGCGCTGCCCTTCCTGTCCCGGCCCCCTCCCAGCAATTCTGCATCACACCAAACGTCTCTGAACGTCAGCTATTTAGTTCTACTTTTAGCTCAGCTTTAAATAAAAGTGTGTGGAGTGCAAGCTGCATAATGAAGCCTCAAAACCATGGAGATGGCACAGACTGCACCGGGCAGCATCACCAAGCTGAGGGGGTTTGAGGGTTTGCTTTTCCTTCTGGCAGAGTTATTTACACGGAACAAAACCCAAATTTGCCAAAGGAAGTTTCTGACTCCATGCTGGAGGAGATGAGAAGCTGGTTCCAAATGGAAATGGTCCTGTTTGAGCCTTGAGGACATACCCAGAGGCAATGGCAGGGAACACATCAACAAACACATCAACACAGGAAGAGCGGGCGAGGAGTTCTTGACAAATGCGTAAGGACCTCAAATAATTTTTTTTTTTAAGTATTGCATTTCAAGGCCATCGTGACTAAGCAATATACCAGTTATGCAAGGACTTAAAATAAGCTAAAAATCTAGCACAAAACTTTTCAGAAAGGCCCAAATATTATGAACTCTTTGACCGTAAGAATCTCTTAAAATAAATATATACTCACCATGGAATCAGAGCACAGGTGAAAGCCTCAATTTAAAGCCAAGCACAAGATCCTTCTTCCTCTGCAAGTTTCCTGTGATAAATCAGGTTGTTTAAAGGGCAAGCTCAGTAGCTGGATCTAGCAGAGGAAATATCATCTTGCCTTGCACACCATGACAGGTGATGCTACTCAGCTACAGCTTATGCTGACATATTCCTGTTTCACCTACAGGATTGTTTTAATTTAAAAAAAAATCCACTAAAACGAGTGTTTTACTGTAGAATACGTCTATTATTTTTCTTAAATCAAAACTCACTGACACAGTTGCTGATGCTGGTAAAAGGCCTCTGCATACAGTTTTAGAAATGGTTTAGAATTCAGCATGAACACACAACTGCCTGCATTTGGGGTAGGCTTGTAAAACTCAAAATCACAAGTTTATCATCACTCTCAAGGAGTAACCAAATGTTATTTTTCTTTAACGTAATAATCAAGTAGAAAATCAAAGCAAGTTCTTTATAAGGAAGATGCTTTCAGATATATTTCTCTTTTTCCAGACTTAAGCCTGAGACATTGTACTAGAATTAGAACAGAATCTGTGTGTACAGTCCCAGCATCCTCCTGCCAGGACTGCAGCCACTGGCATTGCTCTTCTCAAGAACGCAAACTCTTAAGATTGATTAAACTCCTTTGTTCAAGTACTCCTGATAATAAGGGGATTATTCTTCCCCTTTTCTAATGGGTATTTAATTCTGGCAACTGATGGACCATATATTGAATTGTTTCAATTCCAGGCATCATCTGCTGCTACAATTACCAAACTGAAGAAGGAAGAGACAGAGAGCCCTTGGATGTGAAGGAAAAACAAGAAGAGAAAAAGGCATGAAGTTTACACGACACTAACAATCCTACTGACAGGTTTTTCTGACTTTGCAAACTTCCTTTCACACAGAAGCATTCTTTTATAACCTAACAATTCCCAGTAGCCTGAAAACTTCATGAACATGTCACATATTCTTGTTTTCAACCTCTCTGAAGTCTCTGCAAGAATCTTTCTAACCTACTGGTCAGGATGACATACAACTGCAGACCTGAAATTAATAACTGCATTTGCAGTACCCTTCTCAAACGACTTCTGCCCTTTACAAGATTCATCGTTTCCCTAAGTACCCTTATAATGAAGACAAACAAATATCAATAAAGGTTAAAAAAAAAATAGATTTAAGCAACTTGCAAGAAAAGAAAAACCAAGTAATTCAGTCAAGGCATGGTTGACTTCCTCAGCCACTGGGAAAACCACAAAGGACGTGCTGCTACTCCAGTTTGATCATGCAAGTCTCTGAAAACTTTCCCTGGTCCATTATTTATTTAGGAAAAAAAGAACCTTTCCATATTTACCATAAGAGTAGTGAACATGAGACATTAGTTTTCCAGACTTCACAGTGGCTGACAAAGCAAAACAGAGACTGAATTTAGGCAGCCAGCAGAGCAAGAATCTCTGGAAAAGGGCACCTTAAATAAATGCACAATAAATGTCTCCTCAGGCCACTCAAGCAGAGCCTTCAGCCACTGCTGTATGTCCATGTCTGCTTTAAAAGCAGGTCATGGATGCTTAGAGAAAAGCCACAGACCCTGATTTCCATCCATCTGGGAATTGCTGCATTTTGCAAGTTAGCACATATGAAAATGCACTAAGGACAGTACTCTCTGAGTTAATTTAGGCTCACAGAGTTCTACTACAAATAACCTTTGTAAAATAGTTAACATGACCTACGACAGATTTTTGAAGGAATGTGACTCTTAAAGAGAATCATCTTCCTGTATTCTGCTAACACAACAAAACCCTGTCCATAGCCTGACCATCAGCAAATGTGCATTTACTAGCCACACAAAAAAATCATAAAGTTACTTTGAAATTTATCTGAAGATTAGCTAAAAGCATCTGCAATGTTGTACTCTCTGATTCAGGAACAGCTCCCATGCCATTAAAGTGTTCCATTTTAAACTTTTTCTCCGTTATACCATGGAAGATGCACACAAGTTTATCAGTAAAGGAAAAGAGCAAAATTTCATTAATAAAGTTCTGTCAAATCAATATAACAATATGGCTAATGAGGGAACAAACTTTAACAGTAATGTGTTTTGGTTTATCAACTTAAATTAAATCTCTTTTCCCCCCATCAACCTCTTTTTAATTTCAAGACTTCTACTTTGCAGGGAAAATTAATTTTATCTGAGCAGGTGAATATCCCATGTCCCTGCTGCTTTTAATTCATGCAACCCGCTATGGCAATACAATTGTTTCATTTGGGCTCTTGCAAAAAAATTAACAGGAAATTTATTCACCCCTGTGTGCAGATATTGTTGCTTATTACGTGGAAATGTGACTTTGAAACATCATATTTACAAAACAGAATATTCCAAAGCTGCCTGGTCTCTATGGACATCTGTGTAACACCAAGAAAAACCAGGAGTAATGAGAAGTTCTTCAGAATTTCCCACACATGAAAGGGGGTTATGCTGACTCTCTGCACTTGTGCTGCTCTTTGAAGGGACAGAATCACCCCTGGGATGCATCAGCTCAAGCAACTGCGTGGATTATCTAACAAGACATCCAGACTGCAGCTCTCCTCACAGCTTCTCCCTGGAAGAGAGATTTGCTCCTTCCAAATCCATCAGGTGCAGTGAACTCCTCTCTGCTTCAGCTCTTCCAGAGGGAAAGTATTGGCTTGAAGGAAATAACAACTAAGTAGCTCCCTCATCGACAGCAGAAAGCGAGCGCATTGACTTGTGCCCTTTCTGTATTGATGCTCTGGCTGAGTAAATGAAGATGTACAGGGGAAAAGCAAAGAGCACCACAAGCGGGTATGTGACCCAGAAAAGCACAGGAGCAATTTTATATCTTCTTCAATCTTCTTGAAATGTGATTACAGTTGACCTTTAAATCTAGTAGATCAACCAATCGATTCTGCTGGAACAACCCCGTGTGTGATCTAAGAGCAGGCCCATGCTTAAAAAACTTCCTGTGCCTGCCTGGCACAGTCATTTTATTTTGTTGTAAAAGTTACCAAGATTTGTCTGAATTGATTTACCTGCAAGAAAAACACACCATCAAAACTGCAGCATCAGCAGACACTAAGACTAAAGGTCTTAGACTCTTGCAGGATGAATGCAATATCAATACAATTAGGATGTATCCATACGAGGTACACAAGAGGGATGGAAAGAAGATGTTTCTAATCTCACTTAATCCTCATGCAGCCCCAAGTCTGCTTTTTTAGACTGTGGGAAAAAATAAATACAAGGAAAACTACAAACACTCTGAAGTATTTGCCAGGCAAAACATTGAATTTGGAACGGAAAACATATTTAGCAGCTCTTTAGGAAGTAAAGCTTTAAAGCTTTCCTGTTGTGTTGGAAGGTAGTTTTATTTTAGTTGATAATTTGTCCTTAAAAAAAAAAAAATCCTTCAAAGTGACTTCAGGATGGTGTTAGTCCATAGTGGGCTTGGAAGTGAGAACCTGCTCTGTGCAGCATCTCTCAGATTTCTCTGAGCACTCACTCTGTAGCACAAATGTCATTTTATAGTTCTGTATTTTAGAGATGGAAAAAGACATCACAACAAAGAGACTTGTGAAACCTCATCCAGCAAGCCAAGGCCACAGGAAAGAGGAGGATGTAGAACTCCTGAGTCCCTCCAGTCCCATGACAAACTTGGCAACGCTGCTGCCAATCTCAAAATCTTCATCCTTCCCATCTCAAGTGTTTTGAGAAGTTCACATCACACACTCGTGTTCACAGAGTCAATTACATGGCAAGTTCTTTTAAGCTGAAAGTTATTAACTTCACTCCATATTACACGCAGGGTGTCCAAAAGAACCAGAAAATTGGAAATGAAAGGTTTGCTGGTGCTTTATCAAGCACAAGAGAGCTTACAGACTTGATCAGCTCTGTGATCTATGAAATTTCTACAAACAGCTTTGGAAGAAGCATCAAGCAGTGCAGCCAAAAAAAAAAAAAAAAGAAAAAAAGAAAAAAAGAAAAAAAATTATGGCACTGAGCAAACTGAAAATGCTACACAGAAAATTCTGAAAATACAAGATTTGACTCCAGAGCAAAACTGAAGCAGACGGCAAAGCAGAGAACTTGTGAAGTCTGAGTGCAGAGACAACTGCAGAGAAGACTCTAAATAGAACCCAACTGAAAGCAGATGGGTAGGGCAGGGAACATTAGAATAAAAATCCAACTAATGATAAAACACACAGGGATGTTTTTTCTCAAAAGAGAAACATATATCCACCCTCACTGAGGGATAACCTCGAAGGGAGGAGGAAGCCATTATCTTTTTAACTGCAGTTTATTTGATACAAAAGTGACATTTTCTCTGAATGAAGAATTCTTTTTCCATAAAGAAAAGCCACCATGTGAAATGAGGCACAGCCCAGTAACACTGCAGTAGTTGAGAATGTCATGATTTCCATCAGAAAACTGTTTTGCAGAGATCAGGAACAGCTGTTTCAAACTGAATTAGACTAAAACTGGAAACAAGCTGTCAAAACCCAAAAAATATATTTTATACATAAAAGAATGTATTTGATTCAGCTGTTTTATCGTGGTGGTCAGCCAAAAGAGAAATAAAGTAACATTCTGAGATCCAGACGTTGTCGCAAAGACTCTCTGATTTTAACACTCTTTATGTAGATTTATTCCTTTGAGCATTTGGAATAGGAAAAATGTCAAACAGCTCATATCACAGATTCTTGAATATTTTCAAACCATGGGCAGCTTAAAACAGCTTAAAGACACCTGAGGACTCTTGCTGCTCCAGTCCACATTCTCTGCAGCTTCTGTAGCAGTAACAGGCTGGGGCAATAAGGAAAATACACTGAATTGATGTTGACGTGAAAGGATTAAAATAATTCACTTTAACCCACCACTTGTGGGTAATAGCACATGCATCCAGCTCCTTTTTGTGCATGCTTGCATATCCTGGGAGGCTTTTGGTGGGTATTTTCCATATTGATTTCCCCAGGAATCGCAGTTTCACGTAATGAGAAGTAAATACATCTATTTTGGAATATACTGTAAAATGTCACATCAAGATGCAATTCCTTTGTGTCTAATGGCCCATGCAGTACACAGAGCACCTTTAGTACTCTGCCACTACAGTTACAGGAGCTTAAAGAGTCCTCATACAACAACCAAATTAATCAAGACTGCGCTGGTTTGGAATGGAACTGTTTGTTCCAAAGCACAACTCTGAACATCAAAGACTTGTGTGATTTTATTACATGCTGTAAGATGTAGCCATTACACCCTGCTTGCCAACCAAGTCTGAGGTAATCTTGAAAATACCCTTAGCATTTCAACATGGTCATTACTTCTCATAAAGATGATTCATGTTAATTCCATCTACTAAGGATATTCATTATTACTGTCAGCTTGTCAGTGGATGGGCTTTTGAAGAAAAGGTAGCTGAGAAGTGAATTCATGAGCACATAAAAAAATGTACACCCCAAGAAATGCATTTTTAACTCACTGGAAGACCAGGCAATCCTGGAACTGCAGCCCTGTGCCATCTCTCCTCTCAGATTACTCACCCAGTCCAGATTTAGGCATTTTAACTCAAGGGCTTAAGTTTTAGCACTCTCAGTGCAGCTCCAAAGCATGACTGAACGCTTCACACTAAGCCAAGAACTTCACAAAAGATCACAACAAAGTAACTGCTGCTCAGAATACAGAAACTTTTGATCTTTCTGTGAAAAGATCAAAAATGTGAAAGACTAGCACCTGGTAGAATCAATCAGCTTTCATTAAATCTTCTTTTATTAATTCAGAGGACATCTTTTTCCACATATACTGTAACTGAACAAGTGTCAGTGGTTAAAAGATTTAGTCATGGGTTTTTTTGTTTCTCCTGCAAGAATCTTACATTCAGGCACTTAAAATTAGATTAAATGAACTGCTATAAATGCCTGGGCTAATCTTGTATCAGCAAAGGACATGATAACATGTACTGATAAGTGTCTTTATTTCCAGAACGTCAGGATTTTACAGCTCTAGTAGATTTAAATGCTAGCTCATTCCAAGAAAATATACCAGCAGCAAATGGAGTTGGGAGTGAAGCAGCTCTAAGTGTAATGAGCATATTCTGATCTCTATTTTCCTATCAATCCCCAAACCAACCATGGCACCACTCAGATTCCAGGAGAGCCAAGATATGGTTGTGGAACTACTCAAGGAGCCTGAGAGCAGGCACAGAGTTCCACAGCCTGCAGCTCTTACCCAGTGATGGTCCTTATGTTATGATCTGGAATTTCTTATTCACATCCTTCAGCTGCTACAGAGCCACAAAACACCACCATTCCTCCAGGCCAGGATTATTATTCCCCCCCCAGGAAAATAAAAATCAGGCTGCTTTGACCTCCAAGAGGCAAGAGATTTTGAGGGTCACCACAGACCCTCTGGTTTCCACACCTTCAACATCAGCAGCTCTGTATTAACTCCTGCTGAATAAGAAAGTGCTGCCACCTTTTTGCCAAATGCACATTTCCACAGAGCAGCAACCAGTGGTCAGAAATGCAGTTTTGATTTCATGCTGACACAGTTCCTTCCACAGACTAATCTCAATTTTATTAGCTGTTAGACCATCTCCATATTTCATTACCCAATTATCAACAGCATTAAGATACAATGGGGAAGAACTGAGCATTGATTATATGCAATTCAAACAAATAAATCCACTGTGAACTGTCTGGGGGGGGCAACTTCAGTAACTTCAAAAGAGAACTCAAAGAAACATTTTTTAATGCACTTCTGCATTAAAAAAAAAAACCAACCAAATAACAGTCACAATAAAAGACCTGACAACAACAAAAGTAGAGAGCAACAGGGTGACATCATTAAATTTTCCATTTTATTTGATTTCCTCTAGAAGCTACCAAAAAATCCTTTCCATACAAAGAATATCTGTGGGATGCTTATCACCTGCATCGGTTATTTTATATTAGTGTTCATATTCCTTGGATGCCCTTCATATGAAGGTCAGTGAATGCTTTACAAACATCTTTAATTTGCCTCAAAGAAAGCAAGACAGGGCACTGAGTGTCTGAAAACATCCTTTGTGTTTTCATGGTGGCACCATCCATGGTGGCAGCAAGTCAGCCTGAGCCACGGAGAGCTGGGGCAGCAGGAGAACTGGAAATTCAAGGCAATGCTGGCTCTGAGGCTTTCTCACAAGGCTGCTGCTGTTCTGCACTCCTGCATATTCATCAATTAATCCCCAGACAATGTGGATTTCCTGTTATACTTTGTTGTACTCCTCAGATTCTGAAAGTGAAGCCTTTTCTGCTGCTCTGGTGGCTGTGAGTTACCCAGGCCACATTTCTGGGTCTGTGCCTGGCTTAGCTGCATTCAAACTCATCACAAAGCAAGGCAGTTTTAATTTGGTTTGATGACCAAATTAGAAAGGGAAAGTGATCACTGCCTTATAAATTACATATTTGAGCCATCCAGCATGAATTGCATGAGGAGTTCTTGCAGAGGGAAAAAAGGAGTTAGAGGAGGAAGAACCAGGAGTGGGCAGAAGTGTTTTGGTTAAAACAGAGCCACATCAATCATTTCCATCCTGAAATACGCTAACAGCTAGGACATTAATACTTATCAAAGAAACAGGGGAAAAAACCCATTCATTAGCAAATAAAAGGTGTTGCAAAGCATTAAATAATTCCCACCAGCTGACAAGGGGGCTGTGATTTATAATAGTGTGTTATTGATAGATCACTTCCCATAATTAGGAAAAGTGAGACCGGTACTGCTTACAGCATTATTTTGATCAGAGCCTTGAAAAATACTGATGAATAACAACAAACACTGGGCATAACAATAGAAAAACACCATATTGTTGCTCTCAGGCTGCTTCAGATTTGAAACAAAATATTCTACAAAAAAACTCAGTAAGAAAGGCAATTCTGTTTGGACACATAAACTTACTTCACAACAGCATCCTGGTGTGAATTATTACTATGATAACTCTGGGAAGATCACAGATGTAAATCATTCAAACTATACAGCAAAAATAAGTCAGAATCAAAGGCTAATTATTTCTCACTTTTTAAACCAACAAGTTACTCCTCATAACTCTTCTTTCTAAAGTAAAAGAGTAACCTCAGTCTACCAAAATGTCAAATAAATTCAACTAATTTCTCTACTAGCACAAGTCAGCATATGTGGGAAGTTCTCACCTGCCATCATAACTTTCCACAGTTCAAGGAAAAAAAACCACACTGGCAATTTTCATTTCCTTTTGTTCAGATTATCAGGGGTCAAAAAACTCTTTTATAGAGATAAGATAACAATAAAATAGTTACAATAGCCCTGGACTTTTGTCTGAAACCAAAATAAGAATCAAAGAGCCCAAGAGATGAAGATTCCAGGGATTCACAGCTGAGGAGGGAATATGCATTTTCCATAGAGAAGATGGATATAACTGAAGTTATCCATCTCTACTGCCCCAGACACTGCTTTAGGCAGGATCTCCAGAGAAAACAAGCCCTGTCTAACAAGCAGTTCTGCTGATTCTGCTTTTACTGTTGCTATTATTATAAACTTCCCTGTTTTCCTCATGGTTTTCACCATTTCCCCCCCTCGCTATATTCACTTTCTTATTTTAAACTATCATTGCAGAGCTCAGAGACCCTCAGAAAAATTTCACTTTTTTCCTTCTCCAGTAAAGCATATGTAGACTATTAAAATTACATTTTAGTACAAGCACTTTCTTCCTCATCACAGCTTTTCCAGTGCCTTTTCCCCTCCATCATTATAATATCAAGGATAATTTCCACACTACCTAAATTTCCAACCCCTGCCATTGCTGGTCCCTAAAATCAACCCTGCAATAATAAAAGTCAGTATTCTCCAGGCAGAGAACTGAGCAGTAATTAATAATTGCAGCAGTTGGAAGCAGAGAGGTAACCACCTGTTTCCCAGCCATATTAAAACAAGAAAGAAAAGGAAAAACAGAACATGAATGTAATTCTGAACAGCAAGGGCATTTCACCAGACATTTGCCCAAAATCACACAGAATTAAAAGCCCATAAAGGGCATTTTTCCAGACTGCCAGGCAAACAACATTAGTCACTGGCTATACAATACTTGGCACCTACAAAACATTCCTGTCCAAAGAACCCAATGCACTTGAGACACATTTAGACCAGAAACTCTCCCAAGAAGTAGGTTAAGTGATATTATCCTATTTTATCTGCACAAAAATGAGGCACTGAAAAAATTCCTGTGTCCTGTTCAAGGTTACAACAATTAGTAAGAAAAGCAGGAATAGAATCCAAGTGGCCCAGCTCCTGTTTTGTGTCCAGGGTACAAACCCCACCAGTCTGTGCCATTCATTTCTCCAGTGACTGGAATATAAATTTCCATGGATGATCTGCACAGGAAAGGAGCCCACAGCTGCATTTTCCTCTGGGAAGCTCAGATTCTGCTCTTACAAATCAGATTCCACCAGAATCTGTGGATTTCCACATAAAAGGATGTCATAATGTTATAATGCTGCATTTTTGTAGGGAAAAAAGTCCTGAAAGGACAACATTTTTTTCACCTGCCTGAAATTCCCAGGAGTGCCAACACAATAATCCAGTTACATTGTCCATGCTACTGTAAAACTACAATAAATTCCCAATGTTTGAGCTCATCCAAAACTGAAAATTAATGTTCCTTGGAACGAACACATCCTTTTACAATCAAGAGGAAGGAATTTTTTTCCTGTTCTGCAGTGTTTCTCTACTATCATTGTTAACATTTAATGTCATTTATTGTCATTAAACTCAATATTTGTGTCTAATCAATACTAAGCTACCAAGTGCAGCTGTAACAAGTCTGGTCTTTCTCTATGTGCTCTATTGATTTCTTTTTTTCTGGGCCCTACAATAAACACAATTTATACAAATAATTTATCAGGGAACATATCAAAATAATTTAATAAACAAAACCTATCTATACCTTTTCTCTTCAGTCATGTGACAGAAAATCATTTTAACTCATTAACAGTAATCTTAACAGTTCGATTTTAAATTTATGTAAAAACAAGAGGAAGCTATGAAGCAACAAATTTAAATCCAAATATTTTTAGCCTATTTCCACATGCAGATCAACAGTAATTTTTTTTCATTTTGTATTTCTCAGCATATTACTTTCAAATAAATTTATGGCAATTCCTGTCCAGCTTTGTTCACTTGGAAAACTTAAAATGCACAGATACCATTAAGTTTTTCCAAGCTGCCAAAATAACCTTTTCACAGGTAAGTAAATTAAATAATTTGATATAACCCTTCTTCCCCAAAAAGTTACGAAGGCATAAAAGTTGATTTTTTGATTCCTGCTTGAAGCAGTAGAAACCAGCCTTCCCAAACACATGGTTATCACATTTTGTAAGCAGCATCTCATGAAGATAAAACAATACCAGCACCCCTCACACACCTACACACACGGGTTCAAGGAGAGTTGGAAGTGGAATAAAGCACGTGGATAAATGCAACTCTGAAAACAGCAGGGGATACAATACTGCATTCAGAGAAGTTAAAAACCAAGTAAAAAATTTAAAATAACATCACATGTTATTGTAGTTATTGAGACTACAATGGCTCTCAATTTTCCCCACTTCTGCTGGTGGTAATAATATTATTTGGAAGTCTGAACACAAACCTTTCACTGCAAAGGAAGGGGGAAAAGGAAAGATGACTTGCAGAAGACTATTTTTACTTGGGCAAGTGAACTCTGCTGATGCTGCTGTCACTCAGCAATGCAGGGGAGGCTGAGATTGCTGCTCTCCAACAAAACACAGCATTCCTTCACTGGAATGTAATGTTCCTTCACAGAAAGTAATTCTGGAGCATTGGTTTGGGAGTTGATCCCCTCTGCACACACCCTGCACCTAAACAAACAACAAACCAGCAAAAAACCTCTGTGGTGGTTAAAGCTCAACTGTGGGGCATGAACTACTTAATAGCATCCCAGCAAGAGAGGGAAAACCTACCCAAAAAAGCATTTTCCTTGCTCAGTGGACAGAAAATACACTATTTTCTGTTCCACTGGAGCCAGTGGAAAGCCCTTACCAGGCACTGCCTCGGGCACCCACAGGGCGAGGGCACGAACGCTCTGCCAAGGACAAAGGAGGAGCAAGAACTCACTGCAGGCCATAAATAACCTCCCTGAGGCTGCAGATGGAAACCCAAAGTTTATACCCCTCCAAGAACAAGCTGACACTCCTGGATTCCAAAAAGCTGCACCTGCTCTGACCTCCAGCACTACTGCACCTGGATCAAGTGCCCACACCTCCACAAGCTTCATTAAACATTTTATGTGTGGGGAAGAATGGTGTTGGATTAATCACAGCACAACAAGTACTTTTTTCCCCTACAAAACCTCTTTGTTGCCCAGTATTGAGAACAAATATTGAGAAACAGAGAGCTGTTTAGTAAAGGAAGCTGATATTCATGAGCTGATGGTCTCATCTCCTGCAGGAAACAAGCAGCACTGGGAGCTGGGAAGGCACAAGGGCACCTGACATAGAAATGTCCTGAAGAGCAAGAGAAGAGAGTTCTTGTAGTGTCTGCCACAAATCTGAGGTTACACCTCTTTAAAAAAAATAAAAATTAAAACTTAATCAGTATTTCAGTCTAGGAAGTGACTTTCAAAAATTCCTTTAATCTAAACTTAGCCAATGCCTTCTGCTCTGTGGTGATTTCCCTTGAATTCCAAAATAACGTGAGAAGCAGGCACCTGGTAATGAGGGGTAAGGCAGAGCCTCTGCAGACCCAGTGCTGACTCCAGGCAGCATCAGGCCACACACACCAACCAGAGCCCTCCTGACTGCTGCTGCCATCTCAGATTTCACCTGCTCAGACACACCAGTGTATTACCAAAAAAAAAAAATTAACTGCCAAGGTGTACATAAGGACTAAACCCAGAATTCAAGTGCAATCACTCAACAGACAGCCCATGAGAAAAAAAAAAACTACTGCTATCTACAAACTTCCAGTCTTACCCATAATACTCTCTCTGCATTAACCTTGCAGAATGATAGCTCATTTTTACCTTATCTAATATTATATCTTCAGTATTACATTAGAGGGTACATATGGATCCTTCTGGGAAACAGCACTTCAGTTGTAATAAAGATAACCTCTTTTCTTAAATAAAATTGAAGAGGAGGGGAAAAGAAATTTATCAAGTAGACCTAAATACTGTTCCATGGCTACTACAAGTCTCCATGCACCCCACAGGCAGCAGAGTAATTCACTTCCATGATTTCTACTGATACATAAAGTAAGCTAAAGCAAAGAAGAAAAAGCACTTAGCTATTGCATGCAATAAAATAAACTTCCTCTGTTTTTCAGCTATGGCTTGTTGAGGGCTGTTAAACACCTGAAAAAGGAAAGTTCCTTTACAGCTGTGTGTGCATGCAATTAATGCATTTGACAAGCTGTTGTGTTCCCAAACAGCTGCTTCCATTACACAGACAACTTTACCATCTGCAAAACTATTGGATAAACTACAGTAAGTAAATATCAGGAGAGCAGGTGCTCATAAATAACAAGTGCTGCCAAGATAATACACTTCTGTAAGGGAAGTTTTCATTCTTCCCACTGGACTTTTTCTTACTCCTGAAGCAGGTAAACTTAAAATCAGAAACAGAGGAACCAGTGCTGTGACTCACAGGAGCAGTAAAAACAAGTTAAAGGCAAGTATCTGTGAAATCACAATTAAATGCAACTCATCTCTACTGCACTCAGCCAAAGGGGTGAGGAAATCTGCACCTCCAAGTGGGTCTTCCCCAAATACATAACCAAGCACAGCTACAAGTATTAATTATGGCAAACAACACAAGCTGGTAAGTGTCAGGTTAGTCCAATCTCCTGTGACAACACTCCCATCTTAAACACAGCATTTTTCATTTATGTCTCTATGATCTTCATTTCACACTCAGCACTTGTACTTAACTCAAAATTTGTCCATGCATCCAAGACCAGATCAAAATCTGGCATTTGCTGGACCCAACATCAACCCAAAGCTGCAAATAGAAAGAAACAGCTATTCTAACATGAAGTATCTCATGAACCACAGGACTGTGCTTTGATATACTGAATACTAATTTGCTTCTCACAGGTAGCCCAGTTATTACCAACCTTACTCATTATTGTCCTAAAAGTGATTTCTAACAGTCTCCTCATGTCTTAAAAATAAGCAGAATGCTTTGAGACAGGCAATACAGCTTTTGCACTCATTTTCCTTGCATTTCATGAATGTTCTTTTGGAATGGCACCATAGCCCCAGAAGTCTCCTCCCCTGGCAGCCATGGGCTGTTCATGCCATCAGTAATGCATGAACAATCAAAGGCAGAGGAAAATGCCCTTATCTCAGCTCATCAAAAATACAAGCAGGCAAGCCACAAAGGGGTCACAAATTAAAAATTAAATGCAGGCAGACCTAAAGTGTATTGACAGACCATCACTTCG
This sequence comes from Petroica traversi, assembly GCA_025920805.1. Classification (NCBI taxonomy): domain Eukaryota; kingdom Metazoa; phylum Chordata; class Aves; order Passeriformes; family Petroicidae; genus Petroica; species Petroica traversi. The sequence goes on from JAHLSL010000016.1 coordinate 6,048,279, forward strand.
AAACCACCCCTGCCAAGCAGCTGGAAACAAGAGACACATAATAAGAATAGAAGAAGTAATGAAATAACTCTTATTCCAGAAGTGTATTTAGCAATGAAGAATTAAGCAGGAACAGAAGGATCTGTGGTGGTAAAGCCAGCAGCTCACATCCTCACCCAGGCAGCACATCTACAGCAACTTAGCCACTGTTTTTCTTTCTTTTTATCTCTGTTTTCTCTGACTTTTGTTTTACAGTTAAAATAAAAGGTGCTGTTTTTCTCCTGCAATATTTCATTGTGTATATGAGTACACAGGATACTAAAACTTCCAGCTTTCTGAAATCCCAACCTAGGATTACAAAAAATTGCTCTTCAAAGCTCCATAACACTCTAAGTTAATAAAAAACTACATTAGAACAGCTCTGTCAAAGCTATTTCATTACTGCCTGAGTTTACTCTGATAATGACGTAAAGAAGTAATTAAATCCCTGAGGGCTTAACTGCCTTACAAGTTTATAAGTTTTTCTACTTTTACTTTTGCTGAAAGTAGCAAATTAATTATTTTTCTTCGGTGTCACTAATCTGCTGCTAACAGCAAGGAACACAAGCAAACACAAAATATTTTCTCAACTAATAAATCTCCACTTAACAATCTTTCCTGGCCCCCATTTTCCTATCACACCAAATTTCTCTCAATGCCAAATTCTGCTGATTTGAGAAGATTAACACATATTTGTATTCTGACACATTACTGTAAGAATATTATTGTGGTGTTCATACAAATGGTACTGCAGTAACCTCTCTTAAATCTGAATAATATGAGATTGGTTGGCTCAATGCATAACAAGAATTTGCCTACGAAGTATTTGTGTACTCTCAAAGTTTTCCTGGCTCATGTATCATAATAAATAATTTAAAATGGAACTCTTTCTTTTAATGCTCTATATATTTTCAGATTTATTATTCCTGCTTACTCCTGCTTTCCTGCATAAGGGTATTAAAAGCTACAACTCCAGACACACTTACTACTAATAGTTATTGAAACAGGAATTAAACCATCTCTTATATTTCTTAACAGCTTACAGTACTTCAAACATATTTTTAATAAAGCTTTTAAATAGGTATTAATTTTAATAGTTCTATAAAAAGTAATAGGCATGCTCAAAAAAATCAGGATGGGAACATGCAACCTGAAACATAACAGTGCTCAGAGGCCAGCAATAATTGCAATGACATATTTACTTATTTAAGAAAATTAGGTGAGGAGTATTTCTGACCCACAATTAGATTGTTAAGAGTAAAAAAGGAAACAAAGGAAACATACCTATCCAAATCCTACATATATTCAACATACAGGTTTATAAAACTGAATTATGTTGTTGAGAAAGAAGTTTCCTTCAGCAAAACCATTTTTTTTTAATGTACAAGACTGCATTAATATTATCTGCCTTTTTATTTAACACTACTTAAAATTCAATTCAATATGATATGAAAACAGGAGGGATGTCAAAGCTGCTGAATACAGAGTTGCTTTTGAGACCATGGGCAGAAAATGGTAGGGAAAGGCTTCAAGATCTCTGATGATGACAACTTCCCTACAGGACTCTTTTCCAGAAATAATTTGGAGGTGACATAAGGTGTTGATTCTCTATTCTAATATCCCACTACAGTGTTTACTGCCAGATGCAAGGACACAATATACTTTTAATTTATATCTACATAGGATGCTAAATGTGGAAATGCTTGGGAGTTAAAGCTTTGAGATGAAGGGCACACCTTGGTATCACAGAAAAGTCTCCTCCTAATTAAAACACCATTTAATCCTTGAAAGTCCGTTTAGGTACATATTATGCTCCTCAGTTCCTAAAAACATCCCTTCTGACAGCCCCAAACACTCCCAAGTCTGCTGTACCACTAATCCAACACACACTGGGAATACACAACTGAATCACACGGGTGCATTTTGTTACCTTGTTTGACCATTTGTAGGCCTGCAGAAGTTGGCTGTAGAGGGGGGTTTTGTCCTGCACAGGGTCCAGGCTCAGGAGCCCACTGTTGTGCAGGGGGTGGTTCTCTGAGGGCTTCCCAACCAGGTTGCTCAGACGTTCCAGTTCCCTGTGAGGAAGCAGAAGGGCACTTTTAGAGTCAGATCTGGAATCACAGATGTGCAATCCTTCAGGGACAGCAACGCACCAGCTCTATTTTAGCAGCTAAATGAGTTTTAAATATGTCCCCAATTTGATTTAAAACATAATTCCTCTAATTACCTGAACAATTTGAAGCTGTCTGTTGGTTGTTAAGCTCAGTTCTTAGGAGAGAAAGTACAAGTCATGAGAGTTTGAAAACAACCTGGGAAGAGTCAGACTTTGGCAGGTCCTGTTCTGAACCCAGGGCACCTTCTGAGCACAGCAGCCCCTCAGAAACCACAGAATTCTGACTTCAGCACTGCCTGCAATAATGGAAGTGATTTTTTAACCAGCAAGCAAGCAGATGCCTCATCATTTCATTGGAGAACTCCAAATTAATGTTGTCCTCAGATAAATACACACAAGAACTGGTATTAGTCCTAAGCCTGGAGATAATTCTGCAAAGATTGTGATTACTCTAATCAAGTATTTGCCTTCCAAGTTCTCAGGACAAGGAAGGATCTTCTGATTTCCATGAGCAATTTGTGTATTTGTAGTGTAAAGCACTCAACTGAAGCATAATAAGCACGATTTTCCCATGAAAAAAAATCCCTCACTGTGAAATGATCTATCATTGCTTCATATCTCATTTGTCAAACACAACATTTAATCATAACAAAAGTTAAGCAATTTTTCAAACTTGCATTAATCAACTGTAGAAGAAAGACTGGCCACTTTGCACAGATATAAAAAGCAGTTTTTCAAGTGACACGACTAATCAAGTGCTTTTCTTTCTGACTGCCCAGTGCTACACCCAAGTCTGAACTTCACAGCTTCCAACTAAATTAAATGCAGCTCTCAGACTTTTCAAAAGGCAGCTTATGAAAATATCTGTAAAGAAAAACCCCATATATCTCAATTTACATTTAAGAAAGGTTACAAAAATAAACTCCCAACAATCAGGGAACAGACAGTTAAAAGACTTCCCCACTTCACTACCACAAAATTCTCCTTTATTAATCATCATTCCTTCGAGTTTCCATGGCCTACATTCTTTCCAAGCCTCTGGAGCTGTGAACAATTGCAAATCTGCTTAATACTCCTTGACAAAAGAATACAACAAAAAGAGTGTGACTAGGCATAATAACTGAGGATTTGCTGAACAGAGATACCAGTCAATACCTTCACTACATTAAATTCCACTGGTAATTTTAACTTCTGTACACACTGGACTACTCCCTTGCTACTTGAATAAGCCAGTTCATGGAATACCCTGAGTTGGAGGGGACCCACAAGGATCCAACTCCTGAGCTGTTAATCTATTATTGTTTGGGAACAAGATTTTGGGGTTAGAGCTGATAACTCTTTAAAAGGCCACAGAGCCAGGCAAGAAGGATAACCAAAGGAACAGCTCAGCTTCCACAGAGAGAACCCTGAGGCCTCCTCAACTTGAAAACGAAAAACCAAAAGGATCCAACTCCTATCCCTAGAGCTGGGCACAGCATCATTCACCAGAAGGGTTATCCACCACCCTTCCCAACAGAAGAGAAGTGGGTAACGAATTACCATGATCACTGCTAAAAATCAGCAAGGCCTTTAATCAACAAGAAACAAATTCTCGTACACAAGACTCTGAACCAGAAGGGACCTCCCTGGACAGTGCTGAGGGCTCCCTGCTCCAGTGGTGGCATCAACACTGACCATCACTGAGCCAGTTAGGCTGGAAAACACCTTTATTAGCATTAAGTCCAACCATAAACCTCACACTGCCAAGTCCACCACTAAACCATGTCCATAAGAGTACACTAAGTACTCAGTTCCTGTGTCCCTGTAGGAGTTTTTGATTTAAATACACAAAATTGCTGAATGAAACTGTGTGCCTGCCTTTCTCCTCTGCCCATAACTTTCCTCTTCAGCCCCAGCAGTTTGTCTCTACTTACCCAAAACACACCTGCTGGAACTAAACAACTACACTGGGTTAACTGGGTTAACTTTCCAGCCTGACAAGTTTTGGTAATAAAACGATCATTCTTGAACCCATTAGATGCTACTGAATAGTCTGCACCTGGGAAGTGTTTAAACTTTTAACAAAAAAAAACTTCAAAATACAGAGAAAAATCTCCCACCAGCCAAACACCTTGTCCTTGTCAATGCAATCCCACCGACAGGTCCTTCGTGAAGACAAAACGAGAACAAAAGCCAGGTAAATATTATGAGTACATTCAACCCTTTGGAGACTCTGGAGCACAACACCACGAAGTGGGTAAGGCGCACGGTGCTGGGTAGAACAAAATGAAACGTTTTCACATTTATTTGCATAAAACATTCCCCTGGAGTGCAAACGGGGACCAAGAGGAGCCAGGACACCCCGGGACCCCCTCCCTGCCCACCGGGGGAAGCCCCGCCGGGGCCGCTGCTCACCCCAGGTCGCGGCTGACGGAGTGCAGGCTCTCCTGGAAGGTGGCCACGAAGCCCTTCTCGCGGCCCTCCAGGGTCTCCTTGTTGCGCATCCCATCCTTGAGGCAGTCGAAGACGCGGGTGACGCTGGAGCGCAGCGCCTGGATGGCGGCGATGGCCTGCGAGAACGCCTCCAGGTTCACGCCGGGGCTCAGCGCCCCGTCCGC
>JAHLSL010000016.1:6053406-6081856 GCA_025920805.1 Petroica traversi
CATTATCATTGATGTAAGTGGCCCAAGAAAAAAAGATAAACATCTCCGGGTGCGGCTTCTTGGCCGGCGCCACCGGCCCCGCCGCGCCGCCGCGGTGCGCGCTGGGAAATGTAGTCCGGGCGTCTGAGGGGGCCGGCTGGTGATCACCAAGAAGCGATTTCCTTAGAATTTTATCTTTTTTTCTTGGGCCACTTACATCAATGATAATGGAGTCGGCAAGGTTGGAAGAGACCTGTGAAATCAGAGGATTAGCTCAGATGGATAGAGCGTGGTGCTAATAACACCAAGGCTGCGGGTTCATGAGTGGGCCGTTTACTTGAGAGCTTGGTGATCCTTGTGTGTCCCTTTCAGCTCGGAATATTCCGTGAATCTGTAAATCATCCGTTCTAACCACCCACCCAGCACTACTGCTGTAACCCCTGAACCACATCGCCCGGCCCAGATGCCTGGAATCACAAAATTACAGAATCTTAGAATCACAGAATATCCTGAGTTGAGAGGATCATCGGGTCCAGGTCCTGGCCCTGCACAGACACCCCAAAAATCCCACCATGTTCCCTGTTGTCCAAACACTCCTTGGGCTCTGGCAGCCTTGAGGCTGTGCCCATTCCCTGGGGAGCCACCACCCTCGAGAGGAAGAACCTTTTCCTAATTCTAATCCAACCCTCCCCTGGAGCTCCATGTCGTTCCTTCAGGTTCTGTCGCTGGTCACCAGAGAGAAGAGATCAGCTCCTGCACCTCCATTTTCCCTCTTGTGGAAGCTGCAGAGCACATTGAGGTGTGTGTAGGGTTTTTCTCTCCCTTGGATGCTCTGTGGTTCTGTAGAGTGTTTCCAGGCATGGAACCAGATGCAAAACCATTTGGAATGGGAAGCAAGGGCCCCAGTCCTGCTGCAATAACTGCACTGAGCTTGATGCAGGCAAGAGCACTTCCATCATCCTGGAGCTCCTGGGGAAATATTGCAGGTGCAGGTCCCATGTCATAGTTCCTGTCTTAGTGATGGAGTCACCTGGAAAAGTGAAAGATGTCCCTGCCTATGGCAGGGGGTGAAATGAGATGACCTTTAAGGCCCCTTCCAACCCAAACCAGCCTGTGATTCTGTGTTTCTATGTCTCATTTGTGATTACTGCTGAAACAAGGCCCTCATTACCCAACCTTTGCAAAGCACTGCAAAGTTCAGGAGTGCTTTCACAGCACTCAACAGCACTGGTTTGATTTTCTAGGAGTTGCCTATGTTTCCTATGCCACTGCCAGCTCTTTTCACCCTCACAGTGCAGCTAAAATAAATAAAGCTAAAGTAAATGAAGTACTGCACAGGCCAATAGTCACTCCACACAGAGTAAACTGCAGCACAGGGATGGGTCTTTTGTTTTCTCAGCTTCTAAAGTAAATAAAAACCCCTTTCATAAAGGTATTAATTTAATTCAGTAAGAAAAATCCACACAGATCCCTTAGCCATGAGTGATTTTTTTTGCCATGTAAAATGGAAATGAATACGACAAGGAACAGCCGAGGTGTCAGTGGCCAAGTGAAGCGAAGCTTCGTTCTCCACTCAGTGACACTTTTCTGTCTGTCAAGTGATGGATTCTGAAAATTGTACCCAATCAATTAAATGTCCTCAGAGCACCATGTGAGGTATTGGAAAGTGAAACCTTATTACTTAGCATGAAGAATGAGAAAATGAAAGGGCTGCGGTTCCTCTTCTCTTGAAATTAGGGATGCTGCTCTCTCTGAGCACTAGCCTAAAGCAAACCTGGAAGCAACAGAGGCTGAAGCAATGGAGTTCAGCCTGCACAGCCAGTGAAATACATGGCAGTGCCATTCAAAGAGTGAGCAATGGACTGAGCACACTTAGTAAGGCACATAGGAACAAGGTAGGAATAGTTCTTGGTGTTAAAAAGAACACAAATCGAAGAAAAGCAGCCAGAGGCAGAAAGAACAGAACTATCTCAGCCAGACTGGCAACCCAAACTGTTTATGGATCTGTAATGCTAGGTATTTTAAACATAAAATACCTTTTTTGGACTAAAATAGGTTGGTCAAGAAGGTATTGTGTGATAAGGGAATACTTGCAGGCTGAGAGATCTTTCCTGCATGACATCATTTTTTTTCCTTCCACTACAAAGTTCCGATTCTTGGTGCACATTGCAGATGTCTGCAACTTATTTTATATGTTACCACTTGGAAATGGATTATTCTTTTTCATTTAATATTTACTATTTTTAAACATATATTTTTACATGTCAATTACACTTATTTTAATTATCTCCAAAAGCCCTGTCATTGTGGTTTCCAAATACAAGGAACTCTGATTTTACATCCTACCTGGAACAGTTAAAAGGGTTTGACAGTTTTTTACTATTTTTAAACAAACGACAAAACAGTGTCCTAAAAAAACCAACCCATAAATATATAAGGAATCATTTGGAACTTGCCCCTATAGAACAAAGTGCACCGCACAGCTTTGCCTTAGAAACTCAAAGGAGGGCATTCACAATTTTTTTGCTCCAGGGATCTGCTTTTTCTTGCATAAATGAGGAGCCAAGTCCTCCTGAACAGACAACAGGCAATTCAGAGCACTCAGAGCTCCACTGGCTCCGTGGGGAGTTAAGGCAGGCACTGCTTCAACACCTACAGATAATGGCTGGAGAAGAGAGCAGGAGCTCCTTTTCCTCTTGTTATTCCTCCTCCTGTTTTGCCACATCTAGAAGGAAAAGGCTGCATCGTTTGGTGTGCTCATTTGTAGGGCATTGCTGTGCCTATGTTGCTCTGTTAAGCAAAATTCCTTAACTGGCAGCTTGCCCAAGCCAAGGCTGCATGTTCACTTCATCTTCATTATAGGTGCATTGGAAGGGGGCATTATGGAGAGAAAATATGTGGAACTGGGATATATCCGAGGTACGGACAAAAATCTTCTTGCCTTAAAATCATTAATAAAACATAAAAGCAAGAATCCAGCTGATGTTCAGAACATCCAAAAATCCTATTATCTGACAGCTGTTGAGTGGACTCCTGCAAAATGATCGGGGTGGCTCGATATGGGCAGGTTTCCATGCCTGAGCAAGCATCAGAGCTGGTACCTTTTATCCTCTCCACAAAAAGTTCAAGGACCTGGTGATCTCCAATAAAAAAAAAACAAAAACATTTAAGGCATAGGGGGCATATCCACATGGCACAACTTGGTGTCATGGGGAGAGGTGCAAAGAGCAGCATCCTGCCCACACTAATTAACCCTGTGTCTCAGTCGGGCTAATTAGCTGTGGCATCCCCTAACACGGGGCTGCTCCAGCCAGCCCAGTTCTCCCCATCAGTGCTGCTCTGTGCCGAGCAGAGACACTCTGAGATGGGAGAGAGAAAGCTGCTCTGAGCTGCCAGTTCTGGATCTGTTCTGTGGCTAAAGAGAGAATTTCATTTTGGGTGCTGTCAGTCTCAGAACGTACATAAGCTCTGAACTCACTTGGAGAGAAAGGGGGAGCATAAAGTAACAATCCAGCCTGGCATCACATGCAGCAAGAGAAGTTCAGTTCCCTTCTCCAGCAGAAGCTTGGCTGGGGGAGTGTGTAATTAAGATGAACATTTCACAGCAAAGCATGTTACTCAAATTTGCAGCTACTAAGAACCACGTGGGCTGTAATTAATCAGCAACATCAAAGCAAAGGGATGACTTCAGAATCCTTGCAGAGGTACTGTAAACAATTTGTTAGGGAAGAAAGTGTCCAATTAGAAATGCATTCTCATTTAAGAGAAATTAATTTTGTTGTCAGGAGAGACAATTAATGGCCACTATTGGGTTTCAAAGCAAGTGCAGATAATCTCTCACAAAACGTCCAACCAGGGCTCAATATTTGAGATAACTTATAACATAAGAAATTATCTTTATCTTCCTCTGACAGAGATAAATGCTGATATTTATTCCATGGCAAGCTGGACTGATATTCATCACCAGAACCTCTTCATTTCTTTATACTTCATTGCTACATTCTTGACAGCACTTCAGATAAATATAATAAACTGATTTTGTTGTTGTTGTTGTTCTAATAACTGTGATGCTCAATAATGCAATTGGCAAGATGTTCTTGCTGTTTTTACATTCCTATTAATTTCTTTCAGGTTTTCAGCCCTAAGTTAGCCACAGAGTTTACTACACGATGCATTATTGAAGCAGAAGAGAAGCTGAGGGGTTATCGACTTGTGTTTGAGGCTTCTGCCAAGAGAAGGGAATGTGTCCTGCCTCCCTTTAGAGAAGGCTGGAATGGCAAAGCATTTTCAGATGTGGAGGAGACTTGCTCTTCAGTGCTATTTCTTTCCTATTGTTCCCTGAATCAGAATCCCCCACTATATCCAACAATAGTGAGCAAAAATCTTATCTGATCACTCCTGCCAGAAGAAACAGTGAAATAATGAACTGAGCTGACAATGATGCCGTTATCATCAGATTTCCTGTGGGATGAATAGAGTTAGCTTCTTATTGTTTCATGTTCTCAGGCGACCAGGCTCACATTCAAAAGGTTCTTCTCCCACATCGAGGTGGATGGAAAGCAGACCTAGAAGCCTCCCTATCCTCTTAGGGGACCTCTGTAACTGTAGGAACTACAATTTTCAGGTGGCTATTCAGCAATCCAGAGGGTTTTCTTTCAGGGTTATAAAGTGTCCCCATGACACGCAGAGACTCCAGATTTGTCTGCAGAACCACCAAGGACTGGCTGCATTACGACTCCTCAATTCCCTCTTGCCTGATGAAAGTGGCACTGCTGATATCAGTCTTAAGAAAATTGAAAGAGATCTGCTGTTGTGTTGTGCTGCTTCTGGAACTTGGTTCCTTGGAGACGTCAACTTAACACCTTATCCCAGCACCAAATTTACATGAGAAGTGAAAAGCAAAATACAAAAAGTAAACCATACCCAGCAAAACTCATGGTGTTATTTTATGCATGAGGAATTCTGTCCCAAAATATGTCAAATTTTACTTGCAAAAATAAAAGGCTGCTGTTTTATTCTCTGTGTGTGCAATCTGCAGAGAACGCAGTTACTTCTTTTCTTTAAACATTCAGTGATCAAATGGGGAATCTGCTGTAAAACCGAACGGGAAGAAAGTACCATTATTTAAAGGCTACAGAACTGCTTAAAATTAGAGCTGTGAAGGCACCAAAAAATACCAGAAATCACAGATGGTTTGCAGATAAATTCACATTGCATTTAGTCCACTCAACATCTAAAAAAAACCCCTCTGCTTTTGCCTTGCTTTTCAGTCTATCTGTTGATGCCTGCTCAAAACGTACATTCTTTAAATTGGGCTTTGAGTCGTGTTCTGTTGCCCTACACATTTCAGATCCCAGTCATTTTGAAAAATCTGCACAAATATGTATTTTAAATGATGTCGTTAAAATTTAATATATTCTGCATATTTGCAAAATCACAACTATCCTGAGCAGGTTAAATAAGACATTAGCAGGGATGAAATAGTAGCAAGAACAGACAAGTAGTTCTGCAATATGCAAGTGGCTGAGACAGAATGACCCAGTTGTTTCTTCTTGTCTATATTGATGATTCTGCAGTATTAGAGTCAGCCAAACATTGTTTTCCCCACCCAAAGATTTCAGGATCAAGCTTTTACATAATTCTGGCCTATTTGTGTATTCTGTAATTTAACTAGTTAAAGCCTATTTGTTTTGGGTTTTTTTTTAAATGCCCGGACCATATTTTTAAATGCTCTGTCCTATCCCCTGGGTTTTCTCTCTGATACTGGCTTGCTCTGGGGAAAATTCCGCTTCCATTATCATGAAAGATCAGGATTTGGCACAATCATTCCAGTCTCCCTGCCTAGCAGCAGTCAGCAGAATTTGCTGAATACATAATGCTCCATTCTCCTCCTCACCAGGTTCTTGCGGAGGGATTTTGCAGCAGGCGAGGGGAAGCTCAGAGCGTGGTGGTTGTTCAATACCTGCTTGAGACATCCATGTCTTGCTCTTTATTGCACAGGGAAGTTTTAGATGGCACTGAACCCACTGTTAAGACAGTAAATATTATGAAATTCATGGTACAGTGTGTGGCATTTCTTCTTGCCAGGAGCAAACTCTCACCTGCAGCCTGGAATAGCCGAGCTTTTCCCCCCGGCTCGTTAAAAAGCCTGACACAGTAAAAATCCCTGAGACAAGTTCAGAGAGTTCTCAAGTCCCCGATTAGTAAATATTATTTGTGCAAAGTGTAATCTCAGGACAATAAGGCCTGACACGAACCAGATTTGGGCATGTGTTTGGCAATCCTCAGCTTTATTCCTTCTAAATACAAGTGCAGCATGCCAAGCAGCAATCCTCTAACTCCTGAGCTTAGCTTTCCCCATTCCACCAGCCACTTGCCAAGAGTCATTTGCTCCGGTACTTCTCACAAAAGCCAAGCTACTTCTCATAACTCTCCATCCTAATTAAGCTACTTGCTGGCTTTTATAATCACCTCTCCATACACCAATCAATCTCAGCAGGATTTTTAACAGATGAAACTTGGCTGATTTCCTCTTAAAGCACCAGCCATACTGAAACAATAAGGTCGAGTTTTTTTACTCTTTACTGCTTTTTTTGCAGGCCCATTTTCTTCTCCACCTGTCAAAAGGGGAGGCCAACAACAAAAATAAATATAGTCAAATATGCTTGAGGCTGAATGAGGGCATGGAAACCTGTTGTTTTCCAGACAAATCAAGCAGTTCTAGCAACTGCATAGACCAGTATTTTCTTCAAGCTGTTCCACACTCTCTATTGTTCATCAGCCCATCAAAGAGGACAGACAGCCACACTTTTTAACAGGCAGAATAAAGCAAAGTTCTGGGATATTCAGAACTTTAGCATTTCAGAAATTCAGTACTTCATCTTGACCTTTACTCAGGAAAGCAGCTTGAACTAAACTTGGAGTACATACAAAGGGAGTTTTCGATCGATGAGCCCTTCTACAGCACTGCTGCCTTCTTCCAGACCCTAGCCTGGAATCTGCAGGGCAGCTAAACAGGGCTCAGTTCCCAGAGTCTACAACCAAGAGAGCATTTCCTCTGGAGGGGGCTCCGTACCCAAAAAGTGCACAGAGCATCCCCGAGTCACTGCAGCACTCAACATGTTACCAGGACTCAACTGGCACTACTCAAATTGCCACTGGACCAGATTTACCCAGAAGCTCCAAATCCCTCAGACTGTTATGGAAAACGTCCTCCATGAGGGGAAAATAAAAGTTAACCAATTTGATATCAAAGGCAGCAGAGTGTTCCTTGCTGTCTCATAATAAAAGAGACATCAACTGGAGATAGCGATGGTGCCAGATGACGTGGAAGCAAACTGGCTTCAAAGAAGAGCCCAGCTTCTTTTTGTCAGGACAGAACCAGAGCAGATGCCCTCACAGTGGAGCCACAGAGCTTCCAGCACCTCCAGCCAGGATCAGCCCTTTTGGGTCTTGCCCCACTGAGAGCAGCAAACCCAAAAGCGTCAGGCAGGACCGTGCGCGGTCGGGGCCGGCGCGCTGCCACACCTCTGTGCCAGCTGCCAGGGTCCACAGGGCTGGGACGTGTGGCGTGGGCAGAGGATACAGAACAGATTGGATTCTTTCCAAAGGGTATTATCTGAAAAAGACTTTGCTTTATGCTTGGGCCAATATGGTAAACTGCATCCAGTTAGCTCAGGGAAAGGTCAGACATATTTTAAAGCAAAGAAAGGCCATCTCTGGCAGGTGTATCCAATTCAGAGAGATATATTATCCCCAAAGGAACACGAGAAAAAAAATCCTTATTTATTTTATTTCTGCATATTCCACTTAGAGTTACCCTGGTGCATTCATGATATGGAATTGAGCAACGTTTTCAAGCAGAATCCAGCCAATCTTTCCTAAAATGAGACATAGTTTGTCTAAACAATCACTTCCTGGAATTTGCAGATCTAATTCCATACTTCAGTATTTAGGGCCTCCAAAAAAAAGTGACATCCATCTTCCCTCTTATAAAAAAAACCAGAAAAAAAGAAAGATTTTCCTTCTATCTAGAGATTATTTAGTGCTCTGTTATTGACACTGCTTCTATTGAAAGATTTAAAGATAAAAATGCAGTGTATTCAAGTAGGGATCATTTTTCATCGTCACTTAGTGACAGAACAGCCTGTAGTCAATTCCAACAGATTTATCTTTTCTGCTATTGATCCTGTGTGGGGCTGAGCTGTGTGCAGGGACCTGGCTGTGGCACTTCAGAACTGCAGCAAGAAATGCAAAAGGAGTGGACAGGAAAGGGGCCAGACAGTCTTATTTTCATTCTCAAGCTGTTTAATTATTTCCCTCTAAGTGCTGAGACAGGCTGCTAAAAGATAACGTGTTTTTAGACACAAGGCACTTCCTGATGGACAAAGGGAGCAGCCCATAAATGCCATTTCCCTGTGTAGCTCAGCCTACAGGGTGTCCCAGAGCTGGGTTCAAGACATTGGATGCAAATCAAAACCTCAGGTACCAGAGGGACAGATGTTTTGGGAAAAGTGGGAACTGCCAGTCAGGTCCCTAAAGCAAACCTCCCATGACCTCCTGTGGTGAAGATGCTCTCTTGTGCTCTCATGAGGATTCCCATCACATCATGGAAAGAGTCTTTCTGCTTTTTGAAGCCCAAAGAGAATGGGAAGTATTACCCTGAGATTTTGGAGTGCTCCAGCCTCCAAAGTTCCATAACCAATTTTTATACTTAAGACCCAGAGATTAATTCTGGTCACTTTCTGAGTTTAGAGTGAAGCTGAAGGGGAAAAAAACCAACAAAACATTTAGATGCAAGGTAGAACCTGCATCTTCTCAAACTGTTCAATACTGGATCCCAGACTATCTACTATTTTAAACAGAGCCAGACTTCTATAAATGCTCTTCTTCACTTAAGCCAAATACCTCGGTAAATGCTGATACAGAGGCTGTGAATTTGATGGCTGAATAATGTTTGAATCCTTCAGAGACCAAGAAAGCTTTCTCCAGAAGCTGTCACGCACCTCTGATGGATCACTGCTCACAAACCATAAAGGCACTTAATGCTGGGAGCAGGCACAACCAGATCTCCATTGTCCTACAGCAGCTGCTGTTTCAGAGTTAAAGGTGCTTTTGGGTTTGTTCCCCTTACCAGGTACTGGCTGGAATGTGAGCCAGACACCTTTAAAGTCCCTGTACATCAGGTGTCAGTTTTAAATACGAGCTGGAAAAGAGACACACAAAGAACTTGAGTGAATGAAGAGACAGTGGTGCCTCTGCTATTTGCAGCTTTCTCATCCTGCTGATGCCATTTATCCACAGTCCCCACTGTGACTTTGGGTCTGGTTTTTAGATATTTCCCATATGGGTTAGAAAATGGAGACTCAAGCACTGCCCTGAACAAGGAGAGTTATTCCATTCCCTGTGGCTGGGGACACCCAGCAGATTAATTCAGACAACTGCAAAACCCCCAGACATTGCAACTGCTGGAACTACATCACAATGAGAATCAAACTGTATTCCAGAGACAGTGACTTAACCAAAGGCAAGCAAACCATTCAAATAAAACACAAACACAGGTTCACCTCATGTATGGGCTTGACAGTGTCCTAGCCCTTCTCTCCTTCCTTGTTAATCAGGAGCTCCTGAGGTTTGTTTTCTTCTACAGAGCCCTAATCTTGCACTGCTCTGCAGCTCTGGCTGCCTTGCCATTTCCTGATCCAAAGCCCTTTGATTAATCATCTCTGAACAGGTTTATCAATCTGCTCTGAAGCCTGCACACAGGAACATACATGTTCAGCAGATATTTCCTCTGTAACTTTCTCTGCTACACTATTTTGGAGAACTGTTCCAAACTGTGCCAGCAAACTCTTGCTATTTGCAGACATGGGAGATGGGATTCTAAGCCATGAGCATTTGCCAAGGTAGCTATGTGGGTATACTACCAAAAGGATATTTCTCCTTCTGTATAGCTCATTCCTGCTCCTCAAATAAACTGTACGAGTAGAAAGACTGCCACTGCCTCAGCAGAAGGGTTTTGTTGATAGATAATTCCACCTCTTTCATTGCAAACCGATGTAGCAGTGATAATGCAGCTTTTGACCAGGGTGAGTTGCTTTCTCCTCAGTATTCACAGCTGCCAGAGAAGGAATATGATCACTGTCTTAGAGAATAACAAGTGGCTTCATTTTGTCCCCAGAAATAACCTGCACTTTAGATTCATTCTGAATTCTTTCTCTTGCAAGGCTTTCCTGCACAGAGAACGACGTTAAACAAATTAGCAAATTACTCTCTCTGCAAGAGCCAGGTCATATTTCATCATTAGAGAAGGAGTCTGATTTTGGTTGGGTGAAAATAAATCCACAGTAACACCATTTGCTATCATTCATGTCTCAACATTTCCCCTCAAAATAGTTTCATTTTGTTATATTTAATGCTTCAGCATTGCATCTTAAAATAATGCCAATAATTACAAATCTCACTGTTTTATTTTAGGAACTGTTCTCCTGAAGTGACAGAAGCACACAGATTGAAAATGTTGCTGAAAGATTGCAGGAAGAGAGGAAAAACACATCCAAGCTTTGCCTAAGTGGTAAAAAGGGAGGAGATGCTCTTTGGACACAGTTGGAAGCAGATAAAAAAGTTTGTAATATTCGTGATTTGCTTAAAGGCTGGAGAGGATTTTGGGACAGCAAACGGAAGCACTGCAGTGTCGTGGGTTCGTGGTGCAATATTTTAGTCCTTGTGGGATGTTACACTGCAATATTGAAATGAAGGATCATCCTCTGAAGTCTGCAATCTGGTGCCCCTCTCTGGCTGGCATACCCAGTTCTAGGCAGAAGAAACCCAATAAGGGATATCGATCAAACTGTCTGATGTGTCAGTTAAAAAATAGCCCTTCATATGTAAACAAAAAACTATGCAGAACAAAAAGAAAATATATTCAAAAACCTCCTCTTCTTCAAGTTATTAAAGCTCTTTCTGTTGCTGTACAATGAGAATCTTTGTATAAGTTTTATGAGCTCTATCACTGATCTATTCATTTTCTAATGCCTGAAAAAAATTACAGATCTTCTGCCTATTGAATGAAAAAGCAAAGCCCTTTACAAGCCTATTAGGAAAACAATATTTACAACAAAGCACCAAGGAAAATACTCCCATTAAATTTTACAGCAATTTCCTTGGAAGAGTCCTTCCCACTGAGAACAGCTGGACTTAATTGCAGATGAGCTGACTGAAGGAAGTACATCTGATTGCAGATGTAATAAAATTCATGCTTGACACCTTAATTTTTTTAATATATATTGGCCACCATCAAATCCCTGCATTTGCTGGTTTGCAGGCTAAATCTATCAAAGTTCTGGCAGGAGAACAGACAGGGAACGGAAAAGCTTGTGGAGGCCTTCAAAGCTTGGTGCTTAAGACACAGCTTTTTAATGCTATTGATTCCTAACAATCAATATTTTTTTCAATAAGAAGGTCTCATATTACCCCTTTTCCCAACCACCCTTCACAATGAACTTAGTTAGGATGAAAAAGCACTTAATGGCTTTCTTTTGAGATTTTTTTTCCATGTTCATTGCAGTCTCTTCTCCCTTACAAAGTTCACCTTGCTCAGCCCTTCTGGTTGATGCTCCGTGGTTGTGGAGTGGTTGACCAGATGTTTTCCAGCATAACAACCTACCATGAGATTAAGGTTAGACCCAGAAGAGCTCATTTCTTTCAAATAAAAGACATTGCAACCGCATCAACCTCTAGCCCTTAAGGTTATTTGCTTAGAATCTACAATAAAATCAAAGAGCTTGTTCTTCTTCCTCATCCCTGTTGAAATTCTGTGGATAATTTAATTCTCTATGAGTTTCACAAACAAGGTTCTCAAGTACCTTTTTACCATTAAATTTGAGCCAAAGCAGTTATTTCTGTTAGGAGTTTTTTACAGTGACTTTTCAAAGAGGAGGGTTGGTCATCTCCGGTTGGCAGAGATGATCCTTGTGCATCATAAGGGTGTAGAAATTGCTTAGAGAGAGAACAGGGGGAGTGGAACTGTGCTGCCACCTGAGATTGCCCAGGAACTGAGTTGCTTTGCTGACTAATTGCAGGCAAATTGCTTCTGCTGGAATATATTGAGGGAACAGCAGCCACAGTGCTTGCCTGGAGAGCAGAAAGTTTAACAAGGATGGAATAAACACTAAATGCTGCCTGAATCCTGCACTGGGGGGTACATAACCCCATAACCCCTTCCCTCTTCCATCTGTGATATGGGAGTGTGGGATCCCCCTCCCATTTGCTCTGCTGTTCCTTTTTTTTGCTGAAGAAAATATTGGGATACTCCTCCAATTCTTTCCTGACTTCTGATCTAACAGGATTATTCCTGGATAGAAACACACATTTCTGTGAAAGGAAAATAATTCTATTTCATCCCTGTGTTGTGAGCTGAAGCTGATAATCAGGATTCATTACAAACAGAGGCTGCTTCTCATGCCTGGGGTTCTTTTGTTTGCAGTGTAACACTGTGTGGACATCCCAACACTTCAACCTGCTGCTCCTCAGGTACCTGGCATGCCACTAATGAGAGCTTCATGAATGTTGCAGAATCCATAATAAGAAACTTAATTTTTTTTAAAGGAGTAGCATTCACTGCTTGTTTCTGTAAGTGGCTGTTTAACCAGGCCTGCCAAACATTGCAGATGTGCACACAACTGCATTTTAATCAACCACAAAAACACTCAGCAGCATAAGTAGTGAGGCAGCTATGCCCACAAGAGCACAGGTAAGTGGGCTGGTAAATATTTAATCAACTATTGTTGCATGGGATAGTAAACATGAATATTTAGTATAATATTTACTTACATTTATATCCCATGTTTAGAATAATATTATGTTTAAGGACAAGTATACATTCAGATGTTTGGTCTGGTAATACCACTCAGAGACACCTGCTTAGGTAAGTGATTTAAACACTGCCAGGATGCAGGCAAGAAAAGGAAAGGATTCATTTATAGGATACATATACAGGCACAGCTACATACATATTTAGTTTCCTTTGTGGAGTAACTGCTCTGTGAGAATGTACACATCAGAATCTCTTTGCAAGGTGGTTGATGTTGGGTTTTTAACATCAGATTTGTCACCTGGCATTGAATGACCTTGGGGGGTTGTGTTACAAAATGCTGGACTGGCACGAGGGCAGATTTCCAATGAACACAGCAAGAAGTGCAAATATCACTCCCCCAAGGCACAGCCCCAAGCACAGACAGACCTCATGCCTTTCTTGCAGAGGAAAATGGAGGGGTTGGTGATTCTTTAGAGAAATGCAGGATCCAATCGCTCCAAAGAAAAAAAACTCCTTACCAAAAGCCTTTGGAATGCACCAGCTCCCTGGCAGGACTGCGGCTCATCCTCCACCAGGCTGGCTTTTGCCTCCATCCTGGACTCGAGGTGGCATCCAGCTTGACACATGAATATTTACTGCAGCTTGCAGTGCAGCAATAGTCCTATATCAGAGCAGACTCTATTACAGAAAAGACCTGCATTATAGCAAGGGGTGGCCCTTTACAGGGATTTGGGGTTTCTGCCTGATAACGCATTTTGGACTACAGAGTCTCTATATACATTGAAAATTTCCTGTTACAGCCACCTTGCATTCATGATGACAGACAGCCTTTCTTTTCAGCTGGGGGCCTTCTGAAAGAGTTCCTTAAGGTCTTTTTTTATTTATGAACTAAATGAGACTTCTCGTAAAATATATATATATATATCTGTATGTGGAGGTGCAGGCTTGGGTACTGGTTAGTGCCATTTACATGGGACCCCTGACCAAAGCCACATCATCAGCTTGACCAGAATATTTTTTGCCAGGAGAGAGAAGTCATCTGAGGACCAGCAAAGCAGTAAAAAGCATTTAATCACTATTTCATGCGCTTGCAGATGGCCCATGTTATTCAGGACTGGTTTCACAGCCGTGACCTCAGCGAGACGTGGCGTGGCAGTGGGTCTGCTCTTAGGGGATACAAGTTGTCTGTTGTACAAACAACTTTGTCACTGCTGATATCTCTGCCAGAAGGACCCGTGTGCAGCGCTGGGGTTTGTTGCTTTTTTTCCTCAGCATGCACTGCCTTTTTAGCAATATGCCTGCTGAATATTAACCACCCTAACGATCCCAACGCAGCTCCACAGCACTGCTGCTGCTTTTAGTTCTGGCTGAAGTGATTTTCTGCTTCTGTAGCAGTTTCAGTAGAGGGGCCAAGGACTGGCAGAACTACAGCAGCTGAGCAACCTTCCTGCTCTTCCCAGGCAGCTCCCAGCCAGGCACCAGTGCTGACGCACGGGGCAAAGAGATGCTCTGTCCTCTCAGGCTTTTTTGACAAGGGCATGTGGTGCTAGGATAAGGGGGAATGGCTCTGAGCTGGAACAGAGTAGGTTTAGATCAGATATTAGGAGGAAATCCTTCTCTGTGAGGTTGGGTGAGGTTGCCCAGAGAAGCTGTGGCTGCTCCATCCCTGGAAGTGCCCAAGGCCAGGTTGGAGCAGCCTGGTTGAGTGGAAGGTGCCCTTGCCCATGGCAGGAGGTTGGCACAAGATGATCTTTAAGGTCCTTTCCAACCCAAATCCCTCTGTGACTGTGATTCCATGGTTACACCCCCTCCTCTGGTTGCAGCTGGGCTGGCTGACGTGGTGGCTGTGTTTGGATGTCCCTCCCTGCTCTCCCTTCTGTCTGCCAGCCAGAAGGATGCCAGGAGGGCATCCAGGGGCACTGACCCAGCTGAGACCCTCCCAAAACAGGGTCTGCTCTCCCCTGACCTGCCCCCAGCCTCTCTGCAGGCTCACTTCATTTTTCATTGACTGCCTGGTAGCATTGTGCCTGACTTCATTGAGAGGCTTTTAAAATCTTCAGCTTTGCTATTAGTATTGATCAGCTTTGTCCTCTTAGCAGGCTATTATTCTCTTTTTTTGTGTGTGTGTCTCCTGGCTTGTTGCATCATCAGGTTCTATATTGCTCTTTAGGGTCCTTTCCATGGATTTATAAGTGTGAATACATTTGGGGACAGCTCTGGGAGGAGATGCTAATCCTCTGAACAAACCCCCAAGCCATCCCTCACTATTTAGGAGACAATTCACAATGAGAAAGAGGACAAACAATCAGATCATTGCATCTGGGCAAAAAGGAGAAAAAAAGAAGCAGAAAAAGTGAGAAGAAGGAGAGCAAGTTGTTTTTCCAAAGGGAGAGAATGAGTATTCAGTAACTTAGTGAGCCAATGCACCAACTTCATTCCTGCAGCCATGGGTTCTGACCCTAAAAAAACAGGAGTAGTAATTAATAGTTAGCACTTACATAGCATTTTTGCAGGTTAACCTCTCCACCAAAATTTCACCTAAATCTAAGTGCAGCCATTTCTGGAGTGGAAAATAGTGGGAGTTTAATAATGCATAGAAACACTATGCAAGAAATCAAGTCAGGAATATTATACAGAAATAAAAATGCAAGGGCAACGTTCATAGTGAGAGAACTCAGCTACTCCGGCTGAAATTGCTTTGTCCTGTCCAGCTAATAACCTGCCTTACAAAGTTGTTGCTGAATTGTTAAAATATTACAAGTAGGTGTTACAAGTACACTTCAGTTCCATATCTCATCTTACAGCCAGCATCTCCCAGAGCGTGCTGCCTCCAATCAAACCCCCCTGCATTAACCTGATATTTATTCTGAGGAAAAAGAGCTTCTGAGCCACCCAAACAATGTTTTGCAGCACGGAAGGTTTCCATTGACATCTGTCCTCCAGCCAGTGACCCAGCACTACCGTGAGCTGTGAGAACAGCAAATATCACTTTGCAAGGTGCTGCGGGTGCAGCCATTGATTAGATGGCCTCACCCTCATGCACTGGGAATGCATCCACTGCAAATTTAGCCTGGATGGCAGAGCAGTGCTGCAGGCAAGAGAGCTGCCTCAGAAACTGAGGAGAGTTATTCTGCTTTCCCTGTTGCTATAAAGTCTTGTTTGCCTTCTCTGTTCTTCACCCAGAGTCCCCAGTCCTCAGCTTTGCTTGGCATTGGTTGGTTGTCCAATGGAATGGGGATCAGGAATCATTTTTAACCTTTCAGTTGGGTGCTTGTGCCGGGGGTTTGATGCTGGGCTGCCTCCTCCCCAGCAGCTCAGCTCATCCTGTGCCTGGGACTGCAGACCATGAGCTCTCCAGCAGCACCTCCTCATCCTCCTGCTGCACGGACAAGTCCTGTGACATCTGGAGCTGGAGATGCTGCTGATGTTCAGCGAGTTCAGCTCATGGAAGGGGGAGAAAATACTCCTTAGGGGGGTGTTCACTCGTTAGCTGACCCCAGGTATGCCTTAATTGGACTCTGCTTCCTTCAAAATTCTCTCTTGAGGGTTGAGCTCTAATCAGATTAATTTGTCTCTTGGCCGGTGAGGAATAACAGTGAATCTGAAGTCCCTGAAGGCTTATGGAAATTGGCCCACATGAACCATATAATTTTTAAATATGAAGGAGAAAACAGATTTGCAAAGGAAGTTTCTTTGCTGGCAAAATAAGCTATAACAGAGAGCACAGCCAAAGGGAGAAAGTAGTCAGGAGAATACTGCAACACAGCTGGAGCACGAGGTTTTGTCTGAGAAAAGCACTTTCTTGTATTTTTACCAGAAAGGCATTTCACTCTGAAAATGAAATCCAGACAGGATGTTACTGAAGGTCCACATCTTATTTTCAATAAATGATGAACCTTCACGTCCCATGAAATATGAAAGTATAAAGCTGCATTTCTATTCTATTCGGCAAAGGTGGAGGGTTTTTTGTTCCCTTTTGTTTAAAAATATTCATTATCAAAGGTGTAGTGCCCTTGAGAAGCTGAGACAGTTTCTTGTATTGCTGTGCAAGGAATTTGAGAGACTTGGTAAAGTTTTTATGAACAGCGATGCAGAGATGTGTAGTGTGTCTTTCAAGACCCCTGTTCCATCCATCCAGAGCTGACACTTGAGCTGTAAAGAGACATCCTTGTCAAACCACTTACATATTGCATCTACAATGAGCTGGCCCTCATTTCTAGCACACCAGTTGCAGGAGGGAGAATTTAAAGCAGAAGGGCTCCAGACCTCTTATTTCAGATTCTTGTGGCTCCAAGTGTGGGAATCACATTGGCAATAATGAAAGGTCACTGTCTGAATGCACAGTTCGTGAGAGGGCAGGGAAGTGTTTTGATGAAAAAGAGCCTGTGCTTCAGAAATTGCCTGGGTGAAAATCTGAGGGGGTGTGGAGGGGCAGTGCTTGTTTGGGATGCAGGTTATCCCTGTACATCCTTTGTTTTGGCCTGCAGGTAGGAATGACACAAATGAAAACAAACCCACCTGCACGTACCATGCAGACCTGCCATACAAAAGAGAGAAAACCATCTCGAATAGCTGACTTCTGAAAGTCAGTAAGAAAAATAAGATGCAGTTCAGCCCTTAGATACACACAATGGCCTCATCTTATGATTCCTCTGTACCTTTTACACCTCCTATTTTCACTGTGATTTTATTTTAATAACACTTTTTCTACCTTCTCCCCGTCCTTTAGACACACTGGCTACTATTTCATATAATATTTCCATTTTTAATTTGAGTGATACCCTCGCACAGGGTTCAAAACCAGGGAGACTCATTAATCTTCCCAAAAAGTAACAATGGTTGTTATTAACCAGATTTTGGTCCCTGCAGTGCCATCAGGAAAAGGTGGCTCGAGTGACTCCAGTTGTAACCCAGGAACTGAAGCCACCAGAAGTTGACAGGAAGCTTTGTCCTCTGGCTGCATTTTTCCAAGGAAAGTGCTGGGTACTACAGGAGATCCATTTTATGCCAGTTTCTGTCCGTGACAATCTCATCAGCAGCCATGGAAAACGATACGAAAAGTCTGAAGATGGATGTTAACAATTCATTTCCTAAATTTCCATCGTTAATGTAAACTTAATAACTTCCATGTAGCTCCAGCCTGATTGTGCCTGCTGGAGTTCACTGCTTGAGTGGTTCTCCCTGGAAG
The DNA here is from genome assembly GCA_025920805.1 of Petroica traversi. Classification (NCBI taxonomy): domain Eukaryota; kingdom Metazoa; phylum Chordata; class Aves; order Passeriformes; family Petroicidae; genus Petroica; species Petroica traversi. Next base: position 6,071,388 of record JAHLSL010000016.1, read on the forward strand.
GAAAATGTACCATGGGCATCATCTGGACCAGCTCATTCACTGCCAGGAACTCGGATGATTTCTTAGAATAATGATCTAGGCAGCTTTTTGACAAATCACTGCAAGTTTAGCTCCTGTGAAAAGGGTTTTCTGAGGAAGAACTCGCAAGCACAGCAGGTTTGGAGTTGAAGATTCCCCTCTGCCTCCATGGGAACAGCACCTTTCCCAAGGCATCACTCAGAGCAGCAGAAATCGTGCATGACATCAGCTCAGTCTTACCCAGGGAGGCTCCAAAGGTTCCTCCAGCAGCTGGAAACCTTTAGAGGTGCTTTATAAATTTGCCCACTCTTCAGCAGGTGCCACAGCCGGGTCCACCAAGGACTTTTCCTGCATCTGCTCCATGGAGAGATCGGTGCGAGGCTGAAGGTCACAGCTCTGAGAAGTCCTTGTGCTCAGTGACCTCAGCCGGCTGGGATGTGGTCCTGGGTGATGTCTAATGGGTTTCATATGACTCAGGTTTTTTCTCCTTTGTCCTTCCCTCTCCTTGCCCAGCGTTTTGCTAGTTAGTGGTTGTGCAGCAACAGCTGCAAAGTGCCCTTTCAAGGCAAATGATTATTAGCATGGCTTTGCCAAATTGGCACAAACTCTTGGACAAGGAGTCACCGAGTGGTTTGGGTTGGGAAGAACCTTAATAATCATCCAGTTCCAAACCCCCTGCCACGGGCAGGAACATATTCTTCCAAGCATCATTCCTCCGAGCAGCCTGCTCACTGCAACCCTCTCAACAGAGCCGCGTTTTGAACTCCACGCACTTTTTTATCCCAGGAAAGACCAAAAGGCAGGAGCCGGGCTGGCTGCAGCAGCCAGCTCTCAGCTCCGCTCTCCCAGCGCTGCGGCTCCGCTGGGAAAGGAAAAGTGCGGAGAGTGAGCGATGCTGAGCGGAGTGGCAGCTCCGGAGGTGCCAGGCAGCGCTAATGCTCCAGAGCGATACTAGAGGGCACTGTAAACCTGGCAGTTTTTTGGCTTCCGAATGGGACGAAGCAAAATTTGAAGTGTTTGCTATTTGCGGTCATTAAAGCTCTCCTGGTATTTAGTGCAAAATTAGTGCTAACCCCCGGGTCCCGAGCAAATTAATTTGTGGAATTACATTCTGCTGCCGTAGATCCCCCTCACTTACTCATTGCCAGGCCCTGGGAGCTGCATCCCACTGCCAGAGGGGCTGCTCTCCCAGTAATTGGGCAGGCTTGGAGGAAAGGGGAGCAAGAGCCATTATGAGAACTCAGCAACTTTTTTTTTTTTTTCCTTTTTAAAGCTATCACTTAGCAGTAATGTGTTCATTAATTGGCAGCCAGACCACTGCCTGGCTACTTTAAAACCTGATGGTTTCCTTTCCTTGTGGTAGCACAGGTTTCATCCTGCATCTTCCCCATGTGCCAACATCATTTTTTTCCACGTCCCTGATTAAGGATACACACCCATCAGAGAGGAGGAGAGCTCCTGCACTGCGATAAAACAAAATTGTTTTTAAAGGAGTCTTTTAAAACATATTTAAAAATAGGAACATGTTGCTCTAAATTAAACACTGCAATCAATGCAATCAATAGATTAATAAGTTTCAGTACCTGTCTCCTCAGAGAGCCCTCATACACCCATCATGGTAATTTATAATTCAGTGTTTGACTTAAATTAGTAAAATCTAAACTGAAACAACAACGGACTGACAAGTAAACAAGACTTCCCAATTTAAATGTAAAATGTTTACCCAATAAGCAGAACCAAGCTCTCCGCTCCCACAGCATTCCTGGCACACAAAATAAACACAGAGCCACGGGGAACGAGAGGAAAAGGCATCTTGAGAGGTCACCTCGTCCATCTCCTTCCCCCAGGGGAGGATCAACCCTGCCTAAATCGCTCTTGACAGGAGAGTTTCTCTTACCTGTTCATCCCTGGAGGTTTTAAAGGAGATTCCACAAGCTCCCCAGATGGTCTATTCTTATAGATGGAACCTTTTCCCCAAAGTCTAACCCAAATTGCTTTTACTGCAATTTAATCCCACTAATTCTGTCTGTGAGCAACAGTTCATTACTTTTGTAGCATCTTTTGTATTTGGGGAGATCATCACTGTATCTTCATCAGCCTTAGGCAATGGAGCACAGTTCTTTCCCTCTTGGGAGGTTTATTTTCTAGACTGTTCTTTTATTTTCAGTATTTCTCTGGAAGTCTGATGACAAAATTGCTCCTCCCCAGCACTCGGCAGAGATGGGAGCAATGCACCAATGTACCACACCACACTGTCTGTATGTACAGCAGTGTCAGCTCTGCTCTGCTCACACCAGGGCATCCCAGTTGGCTCAGAGTTCATTTCTAGCCCATGGTGTTGTCCCTTTCTCTTCGAAATGCTGCCTCTGCAGCCATTGCTGGGCACACATTTCAGTAGTTCTTGTACATTCAGCTTTGCTCTCATCCTTGTAGGACATCAATCTCTTCTTTCCAGCCTGTTCCTTCAGTTTGTTAAGATTTTTGGATCTTTCTCTTGTTCTCTGACAGCACTCACAGCCCCTCTCAGCTTGGTGCTGTCAATGCAATGAGTCTCCTCCACATTCCACCACTCAAATCACTAATGAAAATATTGAGTAATGCCAGAGCCTGCACAGACCCCTCCAGCACCGAATTCAAGCCATCCTTCCACTTGGACAGCAAAAACCAAACTGTTTTCAGAGTGTTTCCCAGCTGCTTTGGTACCTTAGAGCGTTTCTCCCCATCCATATTCCCCACTCACTCCAGGAATATCCCACGAGTGAGAGTCAAAGCCTGGCTGCAGCCCTGCTGTGCCCCAGCTGCACCTCCTCCCCTGCCAGAGACCTGCTGCCCTGCCACAGGGAAATTAGATTGCTTTGACGTGATTTATCCTCAACAAAACCACAGCTCGTGGGGCTGCTGCATCCCTCATGCCAGTGCCACGCCTTGCCTTTGCATCTACAGAGCAAAATTCTGTCTCCTTTGAAATAAGGAACCAAACTCCCACAATCCAGGGGCTTCACCATGTCCAGACTCCACCCAGAAGCAGTGGAAATGCCATCACATTGCTGCTCATTTTGGTAAGCAAGGGTTTATTTCCACTGAGAGCTGCAGAGGCAGAACATAATCAGGGATAGCACACCCGGGGTTGAGCTTTGAACCCCCCGAGTACCATCACAGTGTGGACACAGCCCCTCTCCAAAATTGTGCCACTTCATTTCCTTGGGTCAGTTCAGTAGAGATGGGAGCAGGGATAATTCACACTCTGAAGGGAGCTGCAGGGAGGTATAAATTACTCAAGCACAAGCTACCTAAGATTCACTTAAAATTCACTCTGAATTTGGCACCAGATATGTAGGAGATAATCAAGTTTTCCTTTTTGAGATCCTGTGTATTTAAAACCTGCTGTGTTTAATTTTTGCAGTCACAACAATGCTCATTCATAAATATTTCCTAATGTTTGATCCTATTAGTATGTACAGCGCAGTGTTTGATTAATGGACTAGAACAATGCGATCAAATATATTTTGGGCTCCAGAATACCACTTTGTAATGCCTAATATTTGATGAGATATTACAGATAGGCTTGTCTTCTGACTAGAAGCGATTGCACTTGAATTCTGAGGAACCCAGATACAGATCTTGGATAAGATCTGAATTTCAAGTGAGCCCTAATTACGCAGCACTCCGGACCAAAGCTTGAGGTCTGCACATTTCCAGCGCTGGATTCTTCACAGCTCAGATGCAAATGTTGTTTCTTAGCCCTCTCTCTGAGGAATTCACAACATATTCATCAACTTGTAGTACCTAAGAGCCCTGTCCGACCGTATTTGGAAGACCTTAATTTGACTCCGGTAGGAGTTTAACAATATTAATAACTAATATTAAAGTGGATTCCTAACGGGGATGCCGGGACAATGCTCTTTGATCACTGCATTAATCTGGTGCAATTGTGTTTATATCAGCCTCGTTCGTCCCATGTGAGCTCAGTGCCATCTTGGCATGAATATGAAATATGCAAATCTGGGGGATACACGTTAATAGTGGGTCCATCTGCTTGGATCTTTTATTAAAGGGAAGTGTGAATGCAGTTGCCATGCAATACACACTTCCACACAAAGACCACGAGTTAGGAAAACAAGAGAAAACATCTCGTGCTTTGGCCTTATTGGAATTGCACATTCCTCGTTTCTGCGGCTGGTTTTCATTTTAATTTAGAAATTTTCCCCAAAACGAAATTGGAGTGAAAAAGCTCAACAGTTAGCAATGACTGTGCGTATACATGCACGCACATCTCTTCCTCTCTGGTGACAGACAGGATATTACTTTTCCACTGCATATGAAATTAATACCAGAAGCACAAGAAAAAACATGTAAATGCCATCCCTTAAAGCCTGATCTGGATCTCACTTCGACTGCTTAGGACATATATAACATCGAGGAAAAGTAGCTGTTGGAGTGAAAAAGAAGATAATGCAGAGCTGGTTTGGGACAGCCAAGCCCAAACATGAGCTCAGCCTTGGCTGTGGAGTCATCGCCCAGTGCCTCCAGAGGCTGTGGATGAGCTGCTGTGCTCTGCTATCCCACTTTCTCTGTAATAAACAACTTTCTCAGCTCTGTCCAAAAGGAAAAAATTCCTCTGACTCATTGTTCCCGAGCACTGCCTCGTCCTTAGCTGCTCTCCCTGGGTGTGTGCTGCTCCACACTAATGGTCTGGGATTTATTGAACACTCGGCAGGTCAAACCTCTGTGCCCCAGATATGCAAGTGGTGATTTGCATGTGGAGGGGAGAAGGTGCCCTGATGACATAAAGTCAAAGATTCCACCTTGCTGAGCATTCTGAATCCAGGAGCTGCCCTTCATCCAGCACCCTGCAGGAATGGAGAGCTCCTGGCAGCACGGTTGGTTCTGAGCCTCACACTCATCCCAGAAAGGCTGGATTGAGCAATCATTTTATCCAAGGACACTGGGATCTCATGTACAAAAGGGCCCATGTTCTCCTCCTTGATTCACAGATATTTGAGTAGGCAGCAGAGTAAGCAAGGGGAGTTTTTTCCATATCTTCAATATGCAAAGAGATGAGTGAGCTCAGCTCTCTATTCATTGCTTCCAACATACATGACACAGATGATACTGTTCCCATTGTCACGCTAAAACTGGGGGCTTGATGACAAGAAATTCACTGAGCTTCCATCTGCAGGGAGCTGAGATGGTGGCTGGGGAGGGAAAGTCACTGCATTGGATTATGTCAGCTCTACTGTCTGCACCCACAGTTTATTAGCTCTGCTTGGGATCTGAAAAGCCACTTGAAATCCCAGTTATTCCTGCATGATCAGCTTTCAGTGCCACTTGGGGTGGCCCTCATCTGTCACTACCCAGGACTGGCATCTTTCTCTCTGGGAGGGGCACAGGGTCTGAGATCTGGGCTGGAGCTAGAGAAACGACTGAAGGGAGTGTTCAGGCAGCACGAGACCCAGGAAAATGTTAAGTGTTGAGATTTATTACACATGTATTTATTAATAGCACATTAGCATAACTGGGTCAATCATTTGGGAGTCAGCACATGTGTGCCTGGGAGGGGGACATGTGCACGGGGCTGCTGGCTCTGTGCTGCTGAACACATCACCTGCTTGGGAGAGAATGAATGTGTTTATCCCAGAGCTGAGGAAAGAAGGGAAAAAGAACAAGCCAACCTTCCACAGCGAGCTGATTATGCATTTTCCACCTCAAATTGTCAGCATTTATTCAATTACTTCACTCATTACAAGTGTGTTCTTCAGCCACTAACCCAGAACCCCTCCCTGCTGCTGTCAGCTCCATTAGAAGTGACACGAGCAGGTTAAAAAGCCTTTGTGGAAGGCGTTTCCTCCCAGGACAGGGCTCGGGGCTGCTCAGGGAACACAGCCCTGCCCTGGGAAGGGAGCTCCTCTCCCTCTGCTGCCCTCCCTGAGCACGGGAATCCACCCCGGGACTGAGGTGAGCCCTCCACGGGGTAGCAGGAGTTGTTTTTAAAGGCAGGCACTCTCTGAGGCAGGAATTAGAGGAATTCACAGGGCTCAGCCAAGGATACAGAGGAGATCCCCGGAGCCAAAACTGTATATTCTCCAAACACTTCCACTTTAATAGTAAGTTAAAAGGAAAGTTCCCCTTCTGAGGGGTTGTTAATTATAGATCCCTCCTTTAAACAGTCCTCCTGTTTTTATCCATGCTTACACCCCCACAGCTGGTAAAGAGGAGGAAAGCTCTACCTTCCCCCAAAAAAATCAAATACATCCGAAATGCTTCCTGAGCTGATTCACTTGGCTGGGCTCCTGTTTGATGTATGAAACAAAAGACGAGGCAGCAGAAAGCAACATATTTTCCCTGTGTCAAGGTGAAGCACTTCCCATCACCCAGCCCATCTCTGCTGGGGTTAATGCACATCAATAATATTTAAATGATCAAAGTTTTTTTCAGCAGAGACGGTGATGGGGGGTTTTTTTCTGACTTGTCATGCTTGTTTTCCTTAAAGAGGCAATGACCTGCTGTAGTCAAGGCTTGCAGTTTGGCACGCAGGAGCGTTTTGAGAGGCGTTATCTCCCGAACAGAACAGCAGCCTCATGTTTCCCTGCACAACAACCTTTCTTAGCCTAAAATGCTTTGCATCCCATTTCCTTGATCTGGCTAAGTGCTTGCATGCTGAAAATCCCACCCTCCCTCCAGCTGTCCTTCTGGCAGGAAAGAGACAGCATCTTCTCTCTGGAGAGTACAGTCACTGCTCCTTTGGTTATCTAATCAGGGAGGGCAAAATTCACTCAGGGCCCCTGTGAAACCGCCTGAGCTGCAGAAAATGCATCCCGAGGTCTTGTGCGGGAGGGTGGGAGGAGGCAGCCGGGGAAGCCTCCCCTCCCAGAGCAGATGCTCTCTGCCATTTCCCCAGTAGCTCTCACAAAGGAAGAAAAATGTGGAGTACTCCAGGGACTGAAGCTTTCGGCTCTCCCTTCTCCTGCTCCCCGGGTCTGTGTGTGCCCTGGAGCAGGGCAGGGTCTGGCTCCAAGGCCAGAGCAGCCTGGGCAGGAAGGCAAGGAAATAAATGTCCCCCTCCCACCCTCAAGGCCTGCGTGTGCCAGAGCTGGCTGGTGCTCAGTTTCTCGGGTTTTGTGTGGGTTTTCCAGCATTTCTCCTAACTACAAAATATGATGCCTCTCTGCCTTCTAAAACGCCATGATTTTGCCTTTGCACCAAGCCTGGGGAAATGGGAAGCACAAACCTTCCCACCCTGACGGAGATGGGAGCTTTCTTCACATTCAGCTTGCTGAGAACAAAAGGGCAGCACAAGGGTGGTGAGATGAGACAAATCCCCCCTGCAGGTGCGAGGTTCAGCAGCCTTCACCTCCGTCATCTGTAACATCCCAAATAAAAGCACCTTTGAGTCATTTCTGACAAACTTCTCCCACAGGCCCTGGTGGGCTGGAGGAAGCCACCACTGGGACAAGGTTTGGGTGGAGCTGTTCTTGGCAGGTAGCACCCCTCACAAAGGGGTCTCTCACCTGCTCGGAGAACAATTCCAAGCCGGGTGTTTCCACCCAATAAAACACTTACTCACTGGCAGGAGGCACTTTGACATCCTTGGCCGAGCAGTGCTGGATAAGGAACATAAAAAGAAAGCATTGCTGTTTCGGGGAATCCAGCAATGTGTATCCTCAAGTGAAGGACCCTTTGTAAGGCTGGTTATTATTCTGGCAGTGCCCTGGGGTCGCTCTCCTCGGGCTCAGCTCAGCTGAGGTGTTGGCGAGCGGGGACTGCGAGGTGCCACGTTTGCCTTCTGCTCTTCCAGTGCATCCTCGAGCATCCCAAGTCGGGAAACTCTTCCCTGTTCCACCATACATGGAAGAAGCACCGTTTGCCATTTGGATGTAGGAGCCAGACACAGCCCTGCTATAAACAGGGGCGAGCCCGCATATGTCAATAGAATTACACCTGATTTTAATGGGCTTACATTTGGCCCCTGAGCCCTGGGGATCCCTCTGGGAGCAGAGGTTGTATTAAATATTAAGGGCCTTATTCTCCACCCCTGCCTACGCCGGAGTAATTAAATCCTCGTGCAGACCCATTGATTTTCCACCGCCTTCTCCTCGTGTGAGGAGCAGCGCTGGGCACGAGGGAGGGGAGCAGAGATGTCCCCTCGAGGAAAAACACACCCGTTTTTCCTCCCCACAGAAATTGCATCCAGATGAAAACTATGCCCAGCATTAATTATTTGCAAAATGTGCTTGGGTGAAAGAATGCAAATGGACCAAATTAAAACAATGACTGGAAGGTCTCCCCCGCTGTCTCCAGCCGGTCTCAGCCGCTGCTGTGCCGCTTCCTTTGGGCTCTGGGTGTGCCTCAGACAATCCCTCTCCCTCCCAGCACTAGGACCTCCGGAGCCAGACCTGCGAGGAGCTGGGTGGTTTCCCATCCTCCAAGCCCTCTCCTGGATCTCCTGAATCGCTGTGTAACCTTGGACAAGCCCCACAGCCGCTGCCGGCCCCTCCGGGGGGTTACGCTCATTAGTTAATTCCGGCGCTTTGCCTGGAGCTAGCGCCTTTTACCTGTGTCTATACAAGTCTTGCTGCCAGCTTCTGATCTTTGGAGCTCGCGGGGCTGTGAAAAACGACTTTGGTTTTTCCTTAAATGCCACGGAGTTTAGAAGTGTGACGACTCACACTGTGCTGTTATTCTTTCCAATTGAAACCTAATGATGCGTGCATATCACTTAACTCTGATGTCAATAATCAGCACACCACTTGGTCTTTGCCGTGGCTATTAGAGGGAATGAAAATGAAATACCAACTCCTTTTTATCCTGTTACTGTACCATAATAACTAATAAAGAAGTAATAAGTGAGACGTGGGGAATTTCCAGGGGAGTCATTACTACAGAGCAGTCCTAAAGGCACAAAGTGAAATCCAGGAATATTAGCCAGCCCTGGATTCCCAGCCAGTGCTTCTCACTTCAGTTGTACCGCTGTTGTAAAATGAGTGTTTACAGAAGAAGTTACCGAGTGGAAAGTGTCAGACCTGTCCTGGAGTGGAAACTGAGCCAGAATCAAAGACATCCTTGCAGGTAAAGACCACCCTGTGCATCAGCGTTGCATTTAGGCTGGGCCGCAGTCAAGACACAATGCCAGCATTTCATAAATCTCACTTATGCTCCAGAACATGGGAAACGTTTCCCAGAAGAGCTCTAAATCACCTCTGTCTGGTTGCAGGATGAATCGTGAGTTTCCCAGGGATCTTGTATGGGAGAGGCCACCCAGAGACCTCAGGGCAATGGGTCAAAGGAAACCATGTAACAAAATACCGAGTCCATGAGGTTCAAACCACCTGTGAGATGGACAACGCATTTTCTGGCTTAGAAATTATTGAATTCTCGGTTAGGAAGGAGCAGTCATTTTTTGGTGGTTGTGTACATAGGAGGCAGTGGTGATTCTTTGGTTTTCCTCCCCATAAATGAACTGTCGTTTGTCCGTGTCATTTATCCACGTGTCAAAAACCTGTGGCTGCTCGGGAGTTCTGTCTTCAGCAGCTGCCTGGTGCAGGGAAAACTGGGACCTTTACCTGCCACACTTTTATCACCTTGTGCACAGCTGGAGCCTCCTCTGCCCCTCAGCATGGACTCAGCAGGGCTCACCTGAGCAACCCCAGCTGCTTCTCCAGCCCCGTGCTGGAAGGAGCTGTCCCACCTTCCAGCCCTGCACGTTCATCCCCCACCTTTCCAGAGCAAAACCTGCCTCGCTTAAATCTCACAGCACTTTCCCACCGGTATCAAGCGTTTCCCAGCCATCTGATTTCCCCATCTCCGAGTTCCTGCTTTGTTTATCCTATTAATTCCAACCACCCCCTCTTCCCCCAACACACTCGCACGCAGCCTCATTTACAGCATCTTCGCCAGCAGAAGCCTCCCCAAAATATTCAGGGCACACCAAGCGAGGACTTACACGTGTGGGGAAACCCTCGTGACTGGAGATTTTTTTTTCTTTCCTCTCGAGCAAACATGAGCTCATGATTTTAATTTTTTTTTTTTTTAAGCTCTTAAAGGAAAAAAATAAAAGAGAAGCCCCGAGGAGCGGCATTCCCGGCTGCCGTTTTCCAACCGGGGGCAGCGGGACGGCGCGGATGCTGCACCGGGAGCCGCGGGGCCGCCGGGGCTGAAGGCTCCGGCTCGCAGCCTCCTCTTCCTCGGGTGGTTTTCCCTCTCTCCTCCTCCTCCTCCTCCCCCCGCCCTGCATTTCCTCCTGCACCTTTAAGAAGCCCATTGCCGCCGGTGGGATGGTGTGTGCTAAAGCTGCACAGAGGAAGTTACGCAGCCGGGATCAGGCACGGAGATAAAAGCTCCGATTGTGATTGAAAGTGAGAGCAAAAGGGATTTCAGCCTCGGCATTAACTTGCGAGGGGAGCCGGGATTGCACAAAGCTCCCCCGGCCATCTGCCCTTGGGGGCCGGCGGCGC
>JAHLSL010000016.1:6086856-6109040 GCA_025920805.1 Petroica traversi
TCGCCCCAAACCCGCTTGCCTGGCTGATGGGCTGACAGTAAATGCATTTTTTCCAGCAAGTTTTCATTTCCCTGGGAATCCGTGACATTTAGCCAGCATAACAAGACACTAATAGATATTATAGATCCTTTCTACCTGGGTTTTTCCCTGACAGCCATTCAAGTGCAAGATGTAATTGTTGAGGCTGTGAAAATAGATCCATAAACTTAACAGCACTGGAGTCCTCATTAAAACTACCCTGCTTGTTTTCTACACAATACTGGAGTCTCTCACTCTCTGCTGCTATCAGGCACTTGGCAGTGACCAGTTTGATGTAATAATTAGGAACTGACTTGTTATAACTGAAAAGACAGCTCTGATGTAAGTAGGACTTATAAACACTGTGTCACACTGGCTTATTATTTTTACTACATTTACTCATAATGTAAAAATAGCAGCCAGTCTATTCTTTTTCTGGGAGTTTATTCAGGTCCAACGCAGCTATAACAGGCTGGCAATGAAGCATGAGAGACAGCTTCTCTTTTCTCAACTCATTCATCTCAATCAGCAATCTTTCAAGCAAAAAGGGGGGAAAGGGAGACGCCAGCAGAGCGGTGTGAAGCCCCCGACCACGGATCAATGCATCTGTTAACCTGGAGTTTCTGAGCTTCAGTGACTGAGCTTCATGAGAAAGCAAATGCTAAGCACGCTGTGGAAGCAGATATGGCTCAATTGTGAGAGAAAAGTTGGGGAAAGAAATAGAAAGGGAACTATCCAAAGGTAAATTTCTCTTCTGGATATGTGCCTCCCACCTTCTGGGATGAGCTCTCCCTCCTGAATCTAATGCTGAGAGAGGGTTTGACTTCTTCCCCCTCTCCGCTTCAGTTCTTTGTCATTTTGTTTTGTAATTACTTACAATTTTTATAGCTCTACTGGAAAGACAACAAAATTGCAGAAATGTTGTTCTAACCTGAAATGAATACTGGGAAGGTCATTGCTCTTTGTATTAGGTGAACCTAAATGTTATTAGGACTTTAAATTGTTTTTTATTAAATGTTATTGTTCAGATAAATCATATGTGGGGATGCTGGACAATGTATCTGTCTCCCCAGCTGTCTTATTTATTTGCTTATCTTTTTAGGACTATCAATTTGTCTGTCTGTCCCTGCTCTGTGTCTGCATATTCCCCATCTTCTAATGACCCATAGCTGCTTCTTGATATTATTTGAAGACCCATTAGAGCTCCTGTTGTCCAGCTGCTGTTGCAAAGCAGAAACCTTAAATTGGGCAGCGCTCCTTCCCTTCTCCCAGACAGCAGAAAAGCCATAAGCATCTTACTACGGATTGCTTTTTATTAAAGTTGTATATCTCCCTGCTCCAAAAACCTGTCTGGTGGCTTGGCAAGCCCAGCTGAGGGCTCTGCCTCCTGAGGGACCCCTGTTCTTCTTCTTGCTTCAACTGTTCCCCCCTTGCTCCCACCTAATTTGTCTTTCAATTTCTTGCAGTTTCCTCCCACTGATGAGCTCTGCCTTTGTCCTGACCATGAAAGAGAGAGGAGATCTCAGGTAGCCCCATGGCTTGCAGCTGAAGGCTTTGGGAACTTGGGGCTCCGTTGCCAAAAGGCAGAACTGGACAGGAATCCTCGCCACCAGGACAGAGAGGGAGAAGCCAAGGCCAGCCCTGTCCCAGTCACCCCAGTGACCACCCAGCACCTGCTGGGACCACCACGGACCTGGGCACCTGACCTGTTCATGCTGACACAACCATCCTTTGGGGGAAAAGGAATTCTAGCTCCGAGCAGTCTCTCTTGTCAGAGTTGTACTGATGAGCAGATGCTCTCTTTATTTTATGTGCTAATGTTCAAACAACCCAATAATTAAGGCAGGCACGGTTTAAGGCACTTTCCACGGCGACGCGTTTGGAGCAGACCAGAAGGTTGAGGAAAACCTGATCCAGCACCATCTCACGGCCTCTCCAATTTACTCCTATCAAATTTCATCAGCAGCCCAGAACTTGATCTTTGTATTGATTGACTGGAGTCACCTCTAGATATTTTCATGCTGATTTGGAAGACCTTTCGTACAATAAAAGGGGGAAAAATGAGGTTAAGGAAGACTTTTGACCACTGATCAGCAACTCCGGCCAAAACTTTCCCCAATCAAGTGAATTGCAAACCTGGCTTCTGCGCCGAGAGGAACTTTCCACAACATCCAGACACAGCGAGCAGAGTGGGACCATCCCCGTTAGCGTGCGGATCTCCTTCCACTGGAGCACTTTTAGATGAGGAGTTTCCATGCTGATCCCGAGAGCCACCCCTAGCCCAGCCGCCGCCTTCCTCGGGACTCTCGGCACTGCCCTCGCCCAGGGGCCCCGCGCGGGGCCGCAGCTGCCATGCTCTACCTGGCTGCTCTCCTCGTGCACTGTGTCCCCCTGGCCATGGGACAGTATGACATTTGCAAGTCCTGGGTGACCACGGACGATGGCCCCTCGTGGGAGTTCTATGCCTGCCAGCCCAAGGCCATGAGGATGAAGGATTACGTGACCGTGCGGGTGGATCCGGCGGGAATCACTTGCGGGGACCCTCCGGAGAGGTTCTGCACCCATGTAAGTGTTTCCCTGCTTATTTGATGGCTTGGAACAGGCTCTGCTGGTGGCTGGAGGCAGTGACCAGCCCGGGGGCCACTGTCGGGACAGTCTGGGTCAGGGTGGCCACGGTGGCCTCTGCCTGGAGCTCTCAGTGTGCGAAGCAGGGAGAAGCAGAGGGCACCCTGCCCATCCCAGAGCTGTGCCAGTCCTGCAGCAGGGATGGGGAGGGTGAGGAGGAGCCAGGGAAGGCTCAGCAAGGTCTGGATTTTGGGAAAGCTCTGCCCCTACAAGTGCACAACCTGAGCTGCTCCTCTGCTTGCTGAAGGGTGTGGGGTGTGCTCGCCAGTCCCATCCCAAAGGGCTGCTCCAGCACTGGGATTTTATAGGGTGGGGGTCCATTGTCTCAGTTTGAGGCAGAGTGAAGAGCAGGCCCGGGAGGCAGCACGGCCCCCACACACCCACAGCTCTGGCAGCCTCAAATTCCACCAAAGCCCCTGAAAATGTGGTTCTCCCTCTCTTCCAGCCTCCACATGAAAGGGCTCTGTGGACAGACATTTGCCCTTGTAGTTAAAATCTTTAACTTATTTTCTCTTAAATATTAATCATCGCATTTCATTCCGTGCACCACAAAGCTCAGCAGGAACATTTGATTTATAATTCACAAGGCTTTACATTGTTAAAGAGTCCAGGGGTCAAAGCAAAGAGCAAAACAGAGATGCCCCCTCCCGAAGGTCCCCCAGGAGTGGTCCAAGCACACATTTAAGGGACAGCCACCAAGCCAGCCCATGCTGGCAGGGTTTCCACTGGTCTGAGCACTGGGCAAGGAGTGTCTTCTAATGGAGTATATTATTATTTCATTATAATGAGAAGGGGAGTTCTCCCTCTAAATCAATGCAGGGAGTCCCATTTTCTATTGCCAGTGCTACCCCATGCCTCAGTTTGCCACTGAGGAAATAGCCAGGGCCCAGCCAGCTCAGGGCACCTCTTGAAAATCCAAGGGAAAAATGTTTCTTCAACACCCAGGGAAGCCAAACATTTATGACCATCAGAAGGTGCTGCCAGTAGTTACCCAGTTCCCTCCAGCCTAGGGGCTCTCATTAGTATCAGAGAAGACATTTCCACTAATTCCAGATAAGTAGCAGCTTTTCCTTTTAAAAGATCGTTTGAAAAGAAAGATTAAGTCCAAGGTTGCAAATAAAGCCGTTAACTATTGATAGGTCAGTCTGTATTCCCATTTATCTGACTGACTGCAGAAGGATTAGAAGGAGAACACCAGATTGTTCCCACTCCACTCACTGCAGCTCTTTGCAAACCCTCTCTGGTTGAGGATGCTCCAGACTTCAGCTCCACTGACCTCCAAGGAGGCAAAAGACACAAACTGCAATCAGCTCTCTGCATCTCTTGATTCAGTCAATACCGAGCTGAAATCTTTCTATTCTGGGCACCAGCAATATTTCCTTGTAGCGTACGCCTGCCATGTGCTGTAACACTTGCAAACACCGTGTTCAGCCGTGAATGAGAGCTCCACAAATGCAAAACATGGATTTGCCTTCCTGTCCCTGCCTCACCCCAGCCTGGCCTGGGCTCTCGCCTCCAAAAGAGAAACCAGCAATGTCCCTGAGAAATTCCCTGCTGAAGAATCAAGCTAAGGACAGGAATAATATATTGAAAAGTGTTTTTTAGAGTTTTTGGCATGGGTTTGTGATATCCCACTGTATTTACGGCCCTTTCCCCCCACCTTACACCAGTGCTGTTCTCTTCAGAGGACTAAAGAGTTATAAAAATGAATCAGAGGAAGAGCAGCCCTGCTGGGGTGAGCGAGGAGCCCACCCAGCACTCAGGGCACAGAGCAGGATGTGGCTGCAGGAGAGATCCAGGCTCCAATCCAGCTTTAGGGTTTGGAGTGGTGTGGGCTGGGAGGCCATCAAGGCAGATTTGCACGGCCTCTGTCTGTCACCGAGAATGACATGTGGCCACTTACTGCTGAGCATCCCCTTATGGTCAGTGGAAAGTGGAATCAGCAAGAAATGGCCCTTGCACGGCCGGTGCTGGGCGGTGTGACTTGACACCTATTGACGTGCAGGGAGAGGGAGCAGAGCCCGCAGAGGATGTGAGCCGAGCTCTGCTCCCCCCGTGCTAAGGAAGTGCTGGACAAAAATCGATGTCTCTGCCCACGGATCGTTACCAGCTCCGAGCCCCGGAGGGGAGCAGAGGGGTAGGAGAGCAGCTCCTCGCTGCCAGCCTGCTCAGGTGCCTTTCGGTGTCCTGTTATCCTTTCTCTTCAGGTTTTAATTATTTCCCTCTAACAGGTGGGTTCTCACAGGAGCCTGGCTTCTCCAGCAGAGAAGTTCTTACGGTGACTGTATTGCTTTCTTAGGTGTCTTTCAAAGCAGCGGGGGACTGTCCGTGCAGTTAAACTCGCGTTACTCAGAATTAAGCGCAGCCCAGCGGGGCTCCTGCCCTGCTCAGACAGCTGCAATCAAAACTGAAGGCACACAAACACCCCTCCATGCTCGGGGATGAGGCAGGCAGGGATGAGCTGCACCGTGTCCCCATGAGGAGCAGAGTCCTGGTGACAGTCAGGACCTTGTCACACAGCCAGTGTGTCCTGCAGGGCTGCACAGCCCGGGGATCACCCTGCTCACACACAGCTCACACTGCTCACAACACTTCCCACGAGGAGGCTTCAGGAGATGGCAGGAATTATTTGGAGGACCGTCCTTTGTGTTTTGTAGCAATTCTGGTCACATCTGGCTGCTTCCTTCTGATTGGGAACCGTTTTGTTGCTTATTAAAGTCAAGGGTTTTGCTTTTTTTTCCACAGTTTCTGAACCTGTTCCTATTCATGTCAATGCCTTCCTGGCAGGGTCACCTGAAAAATGAATTGTGCTCTGCCTCCTGGCAGGGCAGGGGGAGTGGTGGGAGCAGGAAGACAGATGGATAAGTAAATAAAAGCCTGAATGAAACTCAAAGTGTGCCTGAAGACTAAAAGGGAACAGATCTTTTCAACCAAGGATGTCGAGGGAGGGGTGAGACTTCAGAGATCCAGGCAGGGCAGGGCACAGAGCAGCTGAATGTGGATTTCAAAGGAGAGGGGTTTGCAGGGCAGGCACAGCTGGGAAGTGGCCAAGCTGCCCATCCCCGTGGGGCAGAGGGGAGATGGATTGTTCCTTCACCTTCCCACCCTCCTGGGCAGGAGGAGGAGGAGGGTGGCACAGCTGCCAGGCTGCTCCCAGGTGCTGGGATGCTCTGAGATGCTGAAACACTTCTTTGATACCGAGCAGGGACCTTTGGGAGTTTCACTTCCCAGCGTCAGCATTTTGCATGTGGGATCAAAACCGCTCAGGGTCTGTGGGGAATTCACACACTGGGACTGCAGTGGGGAGCAAGCAAACACCCAAGCCCAGTCCCAGCTCCAAGCAGAGTTGCAGCTCAAGGGGTTTCCAGCAGAAACCAGGAGAGGTGTCCATAGCAGATGGTCATTATTGAATGGTTTTGCTGCTCTCTGACATCCCAGGGAGCTCAGGGAACCCACCCTGCTGCCTTTTTGCTCCCCCCAGAGGTGTCCAGACAGTTTTTCTTGTTCTGACAACACTCTTTGATGCAGGGCCGAGCTCTCAGCCCATATTGATGGGTCAGGGGTATTTTTATTTGGCGTCAGCATTGTTTCATCAGCTAATAGAGCTTGTTGACTTTGGCACGGGTACATGAAAGGAAAAGGCTTTATTTATTCATTACACATGCAGCCAAATTGGATGTTTAGTTTAATTCTTAGCTAAACTTTTCTGAATGACATGTGGTTATAAGGCTTGTACTAAAGGACTATTTCTCCTGTAGACTGGGTGCTAAAATTGGAAAAAGCAGACAAACCTTTGTGCTGAGAAACCCTTTCCCCTCCATTTTTAGCCCATCTCATACAACTCTACCCAGCCATATCTTCATACACCTGCTTAGGTGAAAACAAGGGATTAGGGGTGATTAAAAGCCAAAAGTTTTTAAAGTAAGAAGGGAACAGTGGAAGTTTTTAAAGTAAGAAGGGGGAAAGAATTGCTTCAGCCATGCTCTTCCAAAAGCATTTCTAAAGATGCAGCATGACCTGGTGGCTAAAGGATGGATTCATCCCTTCTGGTACCCTGAGCTGAGACCCACTGCCCTTTCCCAGCCCACCAGAGGAGAACCAGGGGACAAAGCACGAGGTGTTCTCATCCTTTTGACTGCCCTGGGGTTCAAGGACATCCTTAGGGCTAAGCAGAGCCTGTAAAAGTCCCATGGAAAATCATTCCCAAGAAAAGCAGATATTCTCCCTCCTCCTTGAATAAACCAGCACTACCCACTGCTGCTTGCAAACCCATCCCTGGCTGTAGCAGAGGGAGTTGGAATTCCCCTTTGCCCTTTATCATGGAATCCATCTGGCCCTGGGGACGATCCCTTTGCCTTTATGCCAAAATTCAGCAGCACAAGAAATTCACGCTCTGCTGCCAAATCACCCCGGGCAGGGTTGTAGGGATGGAAAGACTTTCTTTTCCCAGCTGCAATGTGCCCCTCTTTCCCCTTGAAGCCTTCAGTACTGGAAAATGCTCCCCTTTCCTTTGAGGAAAGCCTGGAAAAGACAACTTGGTGCCATTTCCACCCACAGGGAGGTTTCCCAATCCACCCCTTGCATCCATCATGGCACTGCTTTTGAGTGTGGCAGAAAGAGCTGGAGCCTTTTGGTTCTGTTCCCACCCTTAATCACTCCTGAGCATCAGGGTTGCTGCAGAGGACACGGTTTGAAGTCAGGATCAGTGGCTCCTGGCCCTTGGGGCCAGACCCTTGGGTTGGACACCATTATCTGCTCAGCAAATTGCACACTGCTCTTCTCCTGCCACCGAGGTTACTCCGGAGTGTGGCAGCATCTTGGTGTTTTAAAAGGAGAGGCTTCACAGAAAATATAAAAGAATACAATTGAGCTTCAAATTAGAGAGTGCTGAGCAAACGGGATTTTCCCTCAACAGCCTGTAACAGTTTCCTTAAATGCCCAGTTCGGGATTCATCTTGTTGTAAAGTGGGATGCTGCTCCCCTAGCAAGGATCATTTTCACTTGCTGATGGAAAAGACACAGTGATAAAAATGAAGCTGTCAAGTGGATTTAATTGGTACAGTGAGCAGAAAGTTTTCCCCCACCTTGAAGGAGGTGAGGAAGAATAAACTACTTTTAAGAAAAGCTTTGCTCTTCAAAGGGAACAGTGGCCAGTGGGAAAAGCAGAAGAGAATGGACTGAAGACTTGCAGGGAGTGTGGCCAGAGCTGGGGGAGCAGCTCTTACACTCATATACCAGCTCCAGGTACCAGTTTTCCATAGGCAACTTTTGAAGCCAGAGGTGTTCAAGGAAGTCCTTTAAAATCTGTATTATATTTTATAGCATAGATATGATTTTCTACTAAACTTTAAAAGGAATTCTCCCTACAGAAAACTCTGCCTGAGTGGGAAGGAGTGGTCTCCTACCATGCTCTGGTTTCTCGGAGTGAAAGTCCAGTTCTAACCTCAGTTTCAGACCCAAAACCCCCTTTTTAGCATCAGCCCAGTGAGATGTGGAGCTTTGGCCGAGCCAGTTACTCAATTCAACACAGAGCACAGGTTTCTGTACTGAAAAACACCAAAGAGGCTTTTTCCTCCCCAAACTCCACAGCACTGCTGGGAGACCATTCTGGAGATGCCTTTGGGGAGAAGCTTTGCCTGCAAAGCCCTGGCAAACAGCAATTAGGGCAAACAGCAATTAGGGCAAACAGCAATTAGGGCTTCCAGCCTTCACCCCGGGTAAATGAGCCATCCCCTGCAGCCTCAAACGTGTCCCATGAGGCTCCCACTCGTCCCCTCTCTCCCAGGCAGGGCCACCAGCACGCCCAGAGGGGACACATGGCAGTGCTGACCCTGCTCCTGCCCTGCTCCACTGCCCTGTGCCTGCTCCAGCGTTTGGCACCGGTGCCTCTGCACATCTGCTCAGAGCTGCCACAGCCAGGCTTAGGGGAACCTCTGCCTTTTGGCTCGAGGGGGGATTTCTGTCCCCAGGCTGCTCCCCAGGAGCTCAGCAATGCAGAGTCACCGGGCTGGGTCTCATCCCTGCTGGCTCCCACCCAGGAGCAGCCCTCTCTCCCTGTGCTCCCTCCATGGAGCAGCTCCTCACACGGAGCCACCACTCCAGCCTGCCAAGGTGCTGCACATCCAGCACGAGCAGTGGGTCTGTGCTGCCCCAGTGCTGAGCTCCACGGGGACGCTGCCACCACCGTGCCCAGTCCTGCCTTGACACCTCCATGTCCCAAATGAGAGAATTAACACAGATTCAACTGGTTTCTGCTCCCAGCCAAAGGGTTTGTAACTCCTCATCTGCTGGCTGAGTCAGCTGCTTCAGCTCTGTAGTGCTGCCAGCCAGGAGGTTTGGGGAGCCCTGTCAAAGGAGAGAATCACTGTGGGGGTCTCAGGGACAGCCAGGACATGTTTGGGGCCGACACAACTCAATCCAAACCTCCAACAGGCACCTGCTGGATGGTTCCCCTGAAACGGAGCATAAAGCAGCCAAATGCTTTGTGCACAACAGCAAAGGCAGAGCGCTTGATGCAGCAGGCAGGCACAGGAGCCCTGATCAGAGGCCGCCGTGGGTGCAGGATCCATCACCCAGCTGTGCCCCTTCCACCAAGGCCCCACAAGGGAACATCTGCACCTCCATTTGAGCAGCACAGCAGAGCCTGCGCTCCTTTCCCACCCCCGGGCTCTGCGTCCTGCCCTCCCCCATTCAAACTATCAGGGCCTCTCTTGCAGAATAAATTATTAATAGTGGCGTAGCGAGCCTCTCTGCAAAGGCTGCATGTATTGAGCTCACCAGGCGCACAAGCTTTTAGAGAGCAGGACACTTTTCCTACTTCCTAAGCATTTTCTTAGTCCTGAATCAATAATGCACTCGCAGCCCTGCACACAGGTCGCTGCTGCTGTGCTCCTGCTGCTGGGGGCTGCGGACACAAATTCATCTCTTGTAGCAAGATGCAAGGGCTTAATAATCTGGCAGGGAAGGGATGGGGTGGAATCCAAGCAGCTTAATTTGTAAACAAGCTTCAGGGAAGTGCCCTGAGAAGAGCAAAGCTTGCAACTCCCCGGTACAGAAAGTCCGAATTTGGAGACAAGCTAAAAAGCAGTCAATGGGATTAAACTGGTTTTTGAATGCGTGGCTGCCAGCTGAGGAGTGTCTGCTTTATCAGCCTCTCATCCCAGGTCACCCCACAGCCCCCTCTGCCTCAGGGGGAGGTTGAGGGGTGCAGCCCCATGGGGAGGAGAGGGTGGAGGTGAGCCCAGGGCGGCAGGAGGGATGGGTTAGAGCAGCTCACCGGGGGATTAGCAGTTCAAAAAGAAAGAGCTGCTCAAAAATGATTCCATGGGAGGCCGGGCTGCTGCGGGTGCTGTGTGTGTGTGTGTGTGTGTGTGTGTGTGTGTGTGTATGCCCAGCACAGATGAGATTATCTGCTTAGGAGTGGAATTTTCCAGGCAGTGTTAACCCTTGTGCCACCCCCAAACCAGCAGCACACGCCTCTCTGGGGACAGGGTGCTGGGCAGAGCTGCTGCCAGGCCATGCCAGAGATTTGGAAATGGAAGTGCTGTTTCCAGGTCACTCTGCAAAGTGTGCTTGGAGAGGTCACCCATGGACTGGGCTGGGTTCAGGCTGGAGGTTGAAATTCCTCGTGTAACCAGATTTTCTGTTTCTGGCTGAGCCAGAGTGGGCGTGAGGGGATTTGTGGCGGTGCAGGAGCGGTGCCGGCTGCGCTGCGAGGGTGGACAGGTGACTTGGGTCAGCCCCTGTGCGTGACAAGCTGCAACTCCCTCTGGATCCTCCCTCTGTGGAGAGGAGGATTCCTGCCTGCATGTCGGCCTTTTGCCCAGGCTGTGTCATTGTGGTGCAAACACCAATTCAGACCCTTTCCATGAGGTGCTGCCAGACCACAGGGAGAGTTTCAGAGACAGCGAGGGGTGAGAGCAGAGATGTCCTTGAGCCTCACATCAGGGTTGGATCAGCAGCCACTTCCAGCCTGCTGGTGCCTGGGGGAGTTCAGTCCTCACAAAGGTGGATCCCTCAATGCCCAGTGAAGCCCAGACCTGCTCCTGAAACCCCTCGCTGCCTCAATTTCCACATGTGGAGACAGGACATTGCAGTGCCACCAGCCCACCCTGTCTGGCACGGTGATGTCTCCCCAGGGCTGCTGGAGAGAAGGGCACAGTGCTGAGCCCGGATGAAATACGAAGGAGATGCTTCTCGAATTCAGAGCAGGCTGGAGGGGGAAGGGGAAGAGCAGCCACGAGTAGGGCTTGAATCTCTTCTCCGGCGGAGAGACGGGCCCAGGGGAGCCCGAGAGCCTTGAACGAGCGGCGCTGCTCGCTGAATGAGGATCTGCTGCAGGCCAAGGGGAAGAGGCAAAACCAGCAAAATGTCTCTCTGGGTGCGTCCCGGTGTCTCGCCCGGGGTGGGTTCTGCTGACTCACGCTCTCCCAAAGCCCTCACGCAGGCAAAGCCCAGCCCAGCACCCCGGGCAGGGGTCACCTTGTGCCCGGACAGCCTCGGATCCGGCAGCGAGGGGAAGGAAGCGGAGGAGCAATCAATCCCCCAAACCACGGCCGGGAGGAGATGGAGGGAGTGACATTCGGCTGAGCCAGAATTAGCAGCAGATCTGTGGAGGGACCCCATTTCCACCCTATTAATAATTCATCCCAGCTCTGCCTTTACCTGCTCATAAACAGCAAACAGCTTGTTAGCGAGGACACTTTTCTCCCCTTTTGCTGTCTCTGCCTTAATAAGAGCCCCTTGCAGATGGCTGGGGGAGGGAGGGGGGCAGGAGAAGGACACACGAGGGAGCAGAGCACCCCACCAGCCCTCCCTGAGCTTCTCATCCTATCTCAGTCCATCCCATCCCGAGCTGCCACTCCCCTGCAGAGGTGAAGCTGTGAAATAACCCCTCACCAACGCCCAGCTCCCCTGCCAGAACCTTCCTACCCACGTGGGCCACCTGAAAACGTCCCTTTGGAGGGACAGCAGGACAAGGAGAGTGATGCCTTGGAGGATGTGTGGATGAAGGCTTTGCTGGAGCATTCCCGAGTGGCTCTCAGGCTGCCCATGGGAAAACTGCATCCTCTGCCTTATGAGACAGCTCCTGTCTTAGCTAAAATATAGAGGGCTTCACCAAAGGGATAATTTAGAAACAAAGCAAAAAAGAAGAAGAAAACAGAGCATCTTGAAGAAAGTTATTAGGATTTTGTTCCCAAAAGGCACGGTTTGGCATTTGGAGCATCCCCAGTGTCTCTGCAGTCCAATGCTGTGGTGCTGGCCCCATTAGGAACCTCTCCCCAAAGCTGCTCCTGAGATGTTTTCCAGGTTCAAGCCACAGCTGTGCAGTGAGGAAAGCCCATGGCCCACTTGGGGGACAGAGGAATCAGTGCAAGAAGGGTGGGTCTGGCCAGGCACATCCCAATGTCCCCTCATGTCCCTCAGAGGAGGGCACAGAGCTTCACCTGGGCTCACAGGGAAGGGCCCAGGTGGGGCTCTTTGGTGTAAGAGGTGCTTTGTATTTCTCCTGATCCCTCTTGGTGCTCCCAGCCCTCTCTGCAGTGAGTTCTGCCACTTGCCAGCTGTTGGAAATAATCGCTGTAAATTAATTACGGTTGTTTCACCCCTCTGATCCCTCCCAGCCCATGAATAGAGTGGAAATTAATTGTCAGAGAGTATTTCCAGCTCTCTTAGAGTCCCACCCTGGCCACTGGCAGGTTACGGTTTATACCCTGAAGCACGGGATTTAATTACTCTCAAATGTTATTTTTGATCATAAAATCACCTTGTCTTGTCATAAATCCAGACAGAGCAGTTGAACCCTCAGATCAGGAGCAGCAGGAGTGAAAATACCCTGAGATGTCATTAGGACGAGCCTGTGTTTTCTCCTGGGTAAATGCAATCCTGTTTGGGAAGCAGCATCACGTCCTGGAGTGATTATTGGAAGAAAAAGCCCAGGAAATCTCCTAAAACACCCATCACTCAGGGTGGCCCTTGTCAGAAATTTGTGTTGAACAGAAAATAGGCTGAACTCAGTGTCAGTGGGGAGGTTAAGGGTGGTTGGCCCTGGAGCTGGGTCAGGCACCTTCTCCCCCATGTGGGTGATTTCCTGGTGCTGACAGACACGGAGCAAGCCCACAGGAGGGCAATGGGGATCCCTGGCAGAGTCGGGGAAGGCAGGGCAGGGGATGGAAGGGAAATGAAGCCCCACAGCTCAATCCCAATGTGAGCTGAGGGAGCTCAGCCGGGTGTAGAGCAGGAGAGCAAATGTGCTGGGAAGGTCCTGGCAGCTCCACCCCGCAGCTCCACCAGGGTGCTGGGAGGGAGGAGAGCAAAACTTTGGGGGGAATGTGTTCCAGGACATCCACAGGACAGGCAGGGACGGGGCGGGCTGGCCCTGCTCCCCTCTGCAGCTTGGGGACCCTCACGTCCCATGTCCCACGGTGACAGACAGGCTGTTCAGGGCAGGGGACACTGCAGGACACCTGCGGTGGCACCGCTCCACAGCAGGGACATTATCAGGGCAGGAGGGATCAGGTGCACACGGGGATTTTGCTGATCCCTGTTTTTTTGCAGGATTTGGAGGAAATTTGACACCAATTTCAGGGCTCAGTTGCGGCGCGAGGAAACGCGGGGACTTTGTGAACCTCATCTGCTGCCCTCTGAGCAGGAGCTCAAAGGCAGCGTCCTGGGTGTCCCAGGGAAGCAGAAGAGCCTTGGGTGTCCCAGGGAAGCAGAAGGGCCTTGGGTGTCCCAGGGAAGCAGAAGGGACTTGGTTGTCCCCAAAGGAAGCAGAAGGGCCTTGGGTGTCCCCAGGGAAGCAGAAGGGCCTTGGGTGTTCTGAGAAAAGCAGAAGGGCCTTGGGTGTCCTGAGGGAAGCAGAAGGGCCTTGGGTGTCCCCAGGGAAGCAGAAGAACCTTGGGTGTCCTGAGGGAAGCAGAAGGGCCTTGGGTGTCCCCAGAGAAGCAGAAGGACCTTGGTGTCCTGAGGGAAGCAGAAGGGCCTTGGGTGTCCCCGGAAAAGCAGAAGGGCCTTGGGATGCTCCTGAGAGCTCCTTAAGCATCACAGCTGGATGGGGTGGGGGCTACAGAGGGAATTGTCCCCTCCTGAGGTTTTCTTGGTCACAAGCAGCCCTAAGAAGGAGGGAAAGGGGTTCCTGTGCTGTCACCTGCTTTTCCTGGCTCTGCAGACTCTTTGGGGGCCATCAAACAGCCCCCACCATCATCAGCACTTGCAGAGGGCCTGGAGACACCCCAGGTCTGAGAGGTCTCTGGTATTGGGTTTGAGATCCAGTTCTTGGAGGGAAAAAAACCACTCCAAAGTACCCAAGAGACACCCACACAACAGCACCGATCTTTGGGCTGGAGAAACACATTTAACTTTTTCCCCTTTAATAAAAATCTTCATATAATACACCAAGGATTTCCACCCCCATTCCCAAATTTAAAAAATACAAAGTTTTGTTTTCCAAAACTCCTCCAGGTTGATGAGACCTTGTCATTACTCTTATCAAGAGACTGTAATTAAAAACAAGTGGTCCCTGGGTGCTCTGGGTTTTAGCAGAGGCCTTGGCTTAAACACAATTCCATCAAGCAAAGAGACCCCCAAAAGCAAATAAAGTCCAGGGGGGTTCCCAAGACACCACTAAAAAATTCACACCAGGTATGAGAGCTGTGATGGAGCATCCTTGGCTGAGCAGTACAAGCTCTCACATCATCCACTAATTTTTTATTGTCCAAATCTTGTTGGATTTCTTCTCCCCTTTAATAATATTTTTTTTCTTATTTTTCCTCACTGTGCAGCTATTTGCTTTCCAGCTTCCCTTTGGCATGGAGATCTAAAAGCTGCAGTCTTATTTCTGTGCAGCTTTCACCATTCACAACAGATGTCTAGTTTGTTTAAAATATTCAACAGCCTAATGATTAATCAAGCAATCGCACCTACAAAAATATATAATTTTATGCTATGAGGCTTAAAAATGGTATTATCTGCTAGGAAAAAAAAAAAAAACAACTTTTGCGCTCATTAAGAGCCCTAAAAACCATCTGGGCTTTGTAAAACTGGGGCCTTTTGTTGTGGCTGGTTTCCTCCACTGCCCCCCCTCTCAGCAAGGTGGGGAGCAGCTTCTCTGGAGCATCCTGGATTCCTGGCATCCTGCTTTGTCAGACCAATATCTTGTTTCTTAAGAAATCCTCCTCAAGGAGCAAGTGTCTTCTGTCACCTTCAGAAAGTCCCTTTTGCAGCATTTCTGCCCAGAACTGACTCCAGGCACCAAGAGGAGGCAAAACCCAAGGGCTGTGTCAGCAGTCACCAGGGCTGGGACACATTTCCAGCTCAAGGGCTGGGCCCAGGGGATCCTCCTGAGTGCAAGGTCCAGCACCTGGATCAGGATCCAGGCTGGGGTTGAAGGACTGAGAGCAGCCCTGCCAAGGAGCATTTACAGTCCCAGGATCTGAGGAGAGTCTGCAGGAAAGATGGGGAGGGCTCTTTGTTATGAATTGTAGTGTTAGGACAGGGGATGATGGGTTTAAACTAAAAGAGAGCAGATTCAGCTTGTCTGTAGGGAGAAAAACTTTTATAAAGAGTGTGGCAAAATACTGGAATGGTAAAACCTCAGAGAGGTGATGGATGTCTCACCTGTGGAAACATTCAAGGCCAGGTTTGAGCAGCCTGACCCAGCTGGAGATGTCCTTGCCCATGGCAGAGGGTTGGATTTGGTGACCTTTTAAGGTCTCTTTCAACCCAAACCATTCCATGATTTGCCTCACAGAGGCACAACCTGACTATGAGGCCATTTTTTAGGTCACTGTGTCCTCAACGAGGCTCTCACAGTTTGTCCCCTGGAGATTTGCCCTTCTGGGCTGAGCTGGGGCTTAGCAGGACTGCAACACTCTTTGGTACAACCCCAAAAAGTGCACAACCAGAAGAGCTGGAGAGCCTGAGATCTGCAATGTTTAGTTGCTGTGAGGACACTCACGACTGATTTAATAGCGTGAGACTCAAAGTGAACTGGTTTATTTTAAGCTCGCTGAGACCAAGTTTGCCTGGCTAATGCATCCTGACTTTTAGATTGAAGACTTAAATATCTCGAGACTTTGGACAGATTCTTTGGAGGACACACGGCTTGGAGGAGGAAACCAGATTCAAAAATAATACCTGGAATTGTTTCAATAGTGCTATATCTGATCTTACCAGGACCAACGGCGCAGCCAAAGTGTGGCCATCTGTTTCCGCTCCCCCCTGCCCTCCTGGCTGACTCCAAACCACCCCCTCCCAGCAGGAGAGGCATCGAGCATCCAGCAGAGGAAGGACAATTCAATAAACCTAACCCCAAAAAGGAACACTTCATTTTAGCAGAGGAAGCCGTGGTGCTGTGACTCACCCGGCGGCTTTTGAGGCTCTCCCCCACCTTGCAGCGCTGTCACTTGGAGGTTATTTTTGAGTTTGCCCTGTTACAGCCATGCACCCCTTGAGGTCTGTGCCTCCCCAGGGGCATCGGGGTCGTTGAAGAGACCTTTGGGGGTGATGCCGGAATGATTTTTGTCTTTTCTTTTATATACCTTTTACACAGTTCTCTGTATCCACAAGTATTAGCAGTATGCACACTTGCAACCTTTTACTTAGTTTAGTGCTCAGTGTTTGGTAAGTGTTCTACAGGCCTGAGAATAAACACCCCAGAACTGCAGAGCCAGGGACACCAAACATTCCCACTGTCTCAGGAACCCAAGGTCTCCTGACAGGAGGATTCTGTAAACTCGAGCTGAGCCCACCCCAACCTCATTATTGGGCCCCTTGTTGGATCTGGGATGTGTAAAGTCTAGAACTGGTGTGTGTGACTGACAGGGGTGCATTTGCCACGCTGTCACCTGGGGGAAGTGGATGCATCAAACGGGATCCTGATTAAAATACTGAGGGAAAGACCCCAACCCCTTTAACCGTGTCTGGCTTCATTTTCCTAACACCAGGAAAAGGCATCAGGGGTGCTGCCTGCTGAGCTGAGCTCACAGGTTGGGATTGTGCACCTGCATTCCCTGGGAGGAGCATATGGCAGACAGGCAGAGCTCTCACTCAGCTTCTCGCTGCTCCCGACCCGCCAGGTCCCCTGCCAGGGACAGCCCTGTCCCTCCAGAGGGGACATGGGGACAGAGATCACGCTTCATCAGACTCACTTGCTTCCCTCACTGCTCCGGGGAGATCTGTCCCGCCTCCCATCCTGGCCAGCCTGTTCTGCTCTGGGTAATCACCATCACAGAGCCCTTCCTTTGTTTAATTTGGCCCAAAGAAAGCCTGGATAGGAGCATCTTCCACAGCCCTGGAGGTGGCCGCTGTGGCCGTGCTGGGGGCAGCTCAAGTGGCAAATGCTCAGTGAGATTGATCTCACACCAGCTCAGGGCTGTGGCTGCTGCTCACAAGGAGAGGAAAGCTCATGGCAAGAGCCTCTCTGGCCAGGACAGCTCTGAGACACAGACTCTGCTCAGACAGAGCCACTGAGCAGCAGGACAGGCTTGTCAGGGAGTTCTCTGCTGCCATCCCGAGCCAATCCTCCACCTGCTGCACCCTCCTTCAGACAAGTGATGGAAATGGACCTCCGGGATGGTCTTTTCAGGACTGTCCTATTAAGCCATCTGTATGGCCACACGGGCAGGAGGACCATACTGCAGCACAATATGTTGCCTCAGCACAGGAAACTCACTCAGAGCCCCCAGCACTTCGGCTGAGGGGGATTTTTCTGCCTTTTCCTTCAGCCACCACTGCAGAGCTGCACTGAGAGGCAGCTCCATCCCCAGCAGGAAGCTGTGTCTCATTAGCACAGGTAAACAATTCCTCTGAACGTGACGAGTCAGGAGAGCATATTAAATATGTCAATATCTCAGGGTTCTTCAGTCCCTACTCCAGAACAGTTTGTTTTGGTGGGAGAGAACCCCCAAGCGTGGCTCAGAGCCCCAGCTGGCATCTCCCCCTCTTGGAGGGGCTTTTGGGGTGCCCTCACCCCTCGACCTCAGCCACCCAAGCAAGTCAGAGCACTCCATTGATTTCCCTTGCTCAGTTATCACTGCTGCAAATAAAAGTGTAAATAAATAAATTATCCAGCTCTTTGCCCGAGCATCCGTTCATGAGTGACCTCCCTGCAACAGGGTGGGCACCTCAGCAGAGCTCAGCTGGTCCCAGCCCTCCCTCCTGGCTCACACGGAGGTGGCAAAAGCCACACATGGCCCAAGCTGAGGCTGTGACAGGAGGGACAAACCCCAGCACGGCATTTGCAGCTTCACCAGCAGGCAGGGCTGGGTCAGAGCAAGGCTGGGTTGAAAACTGTTGGAGTTTTGACCTGTTTTATGATGTGGCAGCCCCGTGCACACAGACACACACAAACACAAGGTGAGCTGTGTTTACAGGAGTCCCCTCGTGTCCCCAGGGCTGCCTCCCCTGCACAGGAGCCCGGGGCTCACACACAGATCAGCCTTCGCTGCTTTGTTTCCCCCGTGCTGACAGAGCAGCCTCCTGCCTTATTTACACCGTGCTGCTCCCATGCTGCTCCAGACACGGAATTATTTGTGCCCTCAGGAGTTTTTCAGGGCTGCCGGGTGCTGTGGCCTCCACTCACTTAGCAAACAATTGCTTGCCTTCAGAGCACGTCTGAGCTCCGAGGAGGCACCAAAGGCCCATTTCACGCACGGGGAGTGGAGAAACTCTAAGCAGTTTCCAAGGATTTTGGCTGGAGGTGGCAAAACCGGGATTTTCCAAAGCGCCTTGTGTTACTCAGAGGTTTCCACTTTTAAAGCACTTTGCACCCGAGAGCATCCACTTGTACAAGCCAGATCCCCTCCTCTGCTGTGCCTGGGCACCCTAAAAGCAGCTCCCAGGCACTCAGACCCCAACAGTTCCCTAGGTCAGAGCAAGCCATGGACACAGCAGTGGCCTCTTCCCGCACCTGCAGCAGCCAGAAGCCAAACCAGCCCGCTCAGATCCAGCCCAGCACCTCATTTTTTGGAGCCTCCAGGTACCAGCTTCAGCTCCCTGCACCCTGGCACGACCCTGGTGCTGCAGGAAGTCCCCAGGGCTGATCCCCACACCCAGCACCTTCCCGAGGCTCCCAACCACGCTCAGAGCACCCACAAACCAAGCACAACACCCAGCTCGCTCTTACCTTGAGAGCTGCTCTGCTCAGGAGAGCCAGACCTCCGCCCCAGCAGGCTCCTCACCTCCAGCCAGCAGCTCAGAGCAGCTCCAGCTGCTTTATCACCTCCTCTCCTCCTCTGCCAGGTGCCTCTGCCTTCCTGAGAAGGGTCCCACAGCAGCAGAGCCCGCTGTCATACCAATGCCTCTCCCTCCCCAGTCCATGGGATTTTGAGCCTGAGAGGGAGGCAAAGTGACAGCAAGGAGATGCTTCATATGCAAAAAAAGGATTTGCAGTGTGTTGCAGAGTTTTTTGTGGTCTGTACCCACAAGAACACAGCCCCACACCATCCCCAAGGCAGGTGTGACCCACATGCTCACTCCTGGAGGCTGCAGGACAGGGATGTTGGGATTTAACAAACATATGGGAGAGCAATGAATGCATTGGCACAGCTGCCCACCCCCAGAACTTCCACATTTGATGCATGACCTTGACAGTGTGTCCTAGTGCAGCTCAGCACATGTGGATGTGGAGGTGTGATCCTGCAAAACACCAGCCTGGCCATGCACTGGCACTCGAGGGCAAAATGGGATGGCTGCACCTTCTCTCCCACTGCCCAGGCCTGCAGGCAGTGGACATTGTCACCTGGATGGGATGAGCATCCTTCCCACTTTGTTCCCTCTGGGTATGTGAGGACCAAAACACCAGAAGCACAAATCTCTGCTATTGCTCAGTCCTGTCCCAGCTTGGAGCTGGAGAAATTTGGTTTCCCTCCTCTAGCCCTGCTCAGAGACACTGGGGGGACAGTGTGTCCCCAGCCTTTTCAGCATCAGGAGCCATGAGAGGCAGAGATGTGCTTGGGGGATTTTGGCCATTCAGTTCCCCCAAGGCAGCAGGGATGAGCTCAGCTTTCCTTAGGCTTGTAAATCAGCCAAGCTTAACCCAAGTTTCTCAGAGACCTCAGGGAAGGAGCTCTCTATGAAAACTGCCCCCGTGCCAAATTGAACACCCCTTTCCCAAAGGGCCTTTCCAAGGAAACAGCTCAGCCGTTCTTACAGCTGAGGCAAAGCCTCATCTTTGTGCCTTAAATTCCTTCTCAGCACCAGCATCCTCCCTGCAGAGCCAGGCCCTGGCACCCTCCAGCTCAGCCCAGCAGTTAACGCTTGACCCGAGCAGCCAAACCCGTGTGCCCAGGCTGTGCCCAGGCCATGCCCAGGCCGTGCCCAGGCCATGTTTTCCTGTCCGGTGACCATTGTTGTTGTTCCAGGAGAACCCGTACCTGTGCAGCGACGAGTGCGACGCCTCCAACCCCGACCTGGCCCACCCTCCCAAGCTGATGTTCGACAGCGAGGACGAGGGGCTGGCCACGTACTGGCAGAGCGTGACCTGGCGCCGCTACCCGGAGCCGCTGCTGGCCAACATCACCCTGTCCTGGAACAAGAGCATCGAGCTGACCGACGACATCGTCATCACCTTCGAGTACGGGCGCCCCACCATCATGATGCTGGAGAAGTCTCTGGACAACGGCAGGACTTGGCACCCGTACCAGTATTACGCAGACGACTGCATGGAGGCCTTCAGCATGCCAGCACGGAGGGTCCGGGACCTCTCCACCACCAGTGCCAACAGGGTCCTCTGCACGGAGGAGTATTCCCGCTGGGCGGGCTCCAAGAAGGAGAAGACCGTCCGGTTCGAGGTGCGGGACCGCTTCGCCATCTTCGCCGGCCCCGACCTCAAGAACATGGACAACTTGTACACCCGGCTGGAGAGCGCCAAGGGGCTCAAGGACTTCTTCACCGTGACCGACCTGCGCATGAGGCTGCTGAGACCCGCGCTGGGCGGCACCTACGTGCAGAGGGAGAACTTGTACAAGTACTTCTACGCCGTCTCCAACATTGAGGTCACCGGCAGGTAACGGCTGCTGGCTTTCTCTGGGTGTCTCTCCTCGCAGGGTTCTGGCTAAAAACTGAGCCATCAGCGTTTCTGTTGACTGAGAAATAGCCATGTCTCCCCCTGCCACCCCTTCTCCCCAGGCAGGGCAGCAGATGTGTCCTTGCAGGGAAGGGCTGGGGCACCTCCAAGGCTGTGTCCTCCCGCAGCTGGTGCTGGGGGAGCTGGGACATGGCTTGGATGGACTCTCAGGGTCTGAGAGACCCTCTCCCAGCTGTGCAAGCACAGCCAGCCTTTGTCCAGATGTCTCAGGGGTGATGCAGGTGGATCTGGGGAGTGGAATGATGCTCACCCCACCAAACTCCAGCTCGCTGCCAGCACAAGCAGGGTGGGTCATCCCCAGTCAGTCCTGCACACCCTGAGCTACCCCAGGCGAAGTCTGAGGTGAGGGTGAACCCCCCGACAGATCTGGGGCAGAGGAAGCAGGAGGGGGTTTGTTTCTCCTGGGTTTTGTTTCTCATTTCTCTGTACGATGCCATATGTTACGTTATGACATCAACCGAAAAAGCAAAGTAAGGTGGAAAAGTGCCGAGATGGCTGATTTCCCATCCAGCTTGTGCGAGACTTAGAGGCGAGAGGGGAGAAATCTCCCCATCACCCACCCCGTGCTAACAAGCATCGCCACAGCGACAGAGGAGCCGTTTGTATCGGTTCCAAACCGAGGCTTGCAAGTAGAAATGTTTGCAGGTGCCACCGAGGCTGCCTTTGAACAGGCTCCAAGGGGAAGGAAGCTGCAGGGAGGGATGGGAGAGCCCTTTGCACCCGCCAGGGCAGGCAGGAGGCAGCGGTGAGGGTCTTTCTCACGGCGTGGTGGCTGTCGGGGACGAGCAGCTGTGGCTCTCAGCTGGGTTGGGGGATGTCGGGGTGCCCACCCACGTGGGGATTGCCCAGGGAGGAGCCCTGGGGGGCAGAGGAGAGGGAGAGCACCACAAACGTCTGCTAAATTAGGACTAAATTATGTCGGTGCTTGTGCAATGAACTTTGGTTTCCGAGTGTGGCAATCAGCGCAGATAACCAAGGATTTGTTACTGCTCCCGCAGCAGGCTCGGGATTCTTGAGGCTTCAAAGGGTTAAAATAACTCTTGGTGGCCCGTGGACACCTTCCTCTTCCAAGCCATTTACCTTTCCTGACTACCTTGAAGTGCTTTGGACTTCAGGCCGTGCTGGTGGGATTCTCCTCAAAGCAGGACCTTGCTCTCAGCTGTTCTCCTCCCAGTCCCCCACCACTGGCCAAATTTAACACCACTTAATATTAGCAGAGATTGGTTCAGGACAGAAAATCCCTAAAAATTCTGCGTTAAGAGTCAGCTAGGGAAAGGGAGGAAAAACCCTTTCATATACACGCGGGCCTGGGGGAGCCGCGACCTCTGCGAGACACCCAAAATTCCACATCCACCCCGAGGGCAGGGATGGCCGGGCTGGGAACGGGCTGTGGGGAGCTGCAATGGCGCTTTTCAGCCGGGGCCAGCCCTCGGCAGGCTGGGGCTGCTGGCCG
>JAHLSL010000016.1:6134040-6164184 GCA_025920805.1 Petroica traversi
TGTCCCGGCCCGGTGTCCCCGCGCGGTGACACGGGGACCACAGCAGCCTGTGCGGGACACGGCCCGGCCGCTCTCCCTGCGCTCGGTGACTCCGTCTGCTCCGCACAGGGCGGCCCTGGGCAAACAGTGCCGCGATCCAAGGGATGGTTTTTTTTATTATTACTTTCTTTACTTTGGTATAGGCTGGGGTGTTGTTTTTATTTTCCCTCCTCTTAGCGCCCCGTTTTGGAGGAGTCGTGAGACCCGCAGAGCCCCAGCACACACCAGGCAGGGGACAGGGAGGGAGGGGAGAGGGGACTCTGGTCCATCCCTGCTGCATAGTCCCACACCCCGCCACGGGCCCGGCCTGGCCACGCACATACTGTTGCCTACGACTGTAGTTGCTGCATTGATTTTGTATTTTCATGGCTGGGTTTTGTTTTCTTGCACTTACGGAGAGCACAGGGGCGTTTGGAACGCGAGGGGTGCAGTGTCTTATCCACAC
The DNA here is from genome assembly GCA_025920805.1 of Petroica traversi. NCBI lineage: Eukaryota > Metazoa > Chordata > Aves > Passeriformes > Petroicidae > Petroica > Petroica traversi. Next base: position 6,134,525 of record JAHLSL010000016.1, read on the forward strand.
ACGTCCGTATGGTGTACGGGTCAAATACTTCTTTTGGTAGAGACTTATTTTTGTTTGGATTAAATGTTATAACAGAACCACGACCTAAAGGGACATTTTTGCCATGAGCATTCGATTCTGGTGTATCCTCCTCCAGTAAAGCAACTATTAATGGCTGCTTGATCACCACGTTTTCCTTTTTGTGTGCACAGTTAATTACAGGTAAAGACTTATTTTTTGATTCATAATGTCCTCTTGTGTTTTCTGAGTCGCTACCAAGGTGCACCACATGGTGAGGGAGAGGGGAGGGAGAGAGAGGTTGCCTCATCACTGAGTGCCGTTAATTATTTCTCCTAATTACTTAGCTGAGCCTAGGTTAGACTCGCTAACTGTACACAATGAGCAAAGTCTGACTGATAGATTAAGCACCGTTCTTGTGTGAAAAGGCCATTTCCAAATGAGCCTGCAGCAGGAAAAGTGAGGGATGCTTCTCCAGGGGGCCCTCAGCTGCCCCAACCCCAGTGCAGCCCCCACAGCTCCAGCTGGTGCCATGATGCACCTTTGCAGAAAATGCTGTATTTTTAAGCAGCCACAGCCAGTATTTTTAGGCAGCAATACAGAGCTCACAGGGATTAGATGAACTCATTAAGGCTCATCAACATGCTCCTGTCTGAGCAGGCATTTACAGTCAAGCACATAAATGAAGGCAGGAGAAAGCAGAGACAAGAAAAGAGGAAACTCAGTCAGATCCACGGGAATGTCATGAACACAACAGATTTAGTGTTGACATGCCCAAGTACTTATCAAGGAGATGATTGAATGCAGGTTTAGAAGATGGGAGACAACCCCAACTCCAGCTTGTTCAGTTCTGGGCTGGTTTCTTTGATGGGTGAGCAGCCTGGGTCCCAATCCCAGCTCTGAGCCAGCCCAGGAGCCCCACACAATCCAGGCTTCAGCCTCCACTGGCACTTCTAGCTCTGGTGGCCTTGGCTGAGAGGAGCCCCTCTCTGAGAGCTTCTCTGTCATCTGCTCTGTTCCAACACCTCCTCTCCGTGGCCCTGCCCTTGCTCAGGGACACCGGGAGCAGCCTAGGTTTCAAAAGTGCAGGAACCCACAGCATCCTCCAGCCCAACTCTGGATCCTGAGCACTCAGCCAGTGCCACCTCCAGGGAGAGGGGACAGTGAGTCTGCTTTGGGAAAGGACAGCAAACCACGAGTGAAGGAGCAGGGTGGACATTGTCACTTTGAAGAGCAACACACGTTCTGAGCAGGATTTATCATCACAGAGGCTGGGCACAGGGCTTAGTTAATCCACCATAAAAAAAAGAGGGTTCAACTCACCCTGATTTGATCCTTGAGGGAGAGGGCTGGCTCAGCATTGTCTCCCTGGCTTCAGCCCTGTCGGTTTCTCTCTGTTGGTATCCACACTCACTTTTTTTTTTTTTGTACTTTCTGACTGCAACAGATCTTAAATCCTCACATCTTACCGTTCTCACAAGTAATAGCAAAGACTGTAACAAGATCAAGATCTCTAATGGCACTTCTGGAGGGTGAAGCAGCATTCTCCTTTCCCTGCACTACTGTTTTTCTCTAGAATATTAGATTAAGCAACAGCAAATTTACTACTTCATAAAGCCAGACAAACTCTGCACCCAGCAGATTCCCTGCAAACACACGTTTTTATTGCAGGGACGTGCCAAGCAGCAGCACCAAATTCCTGCAGAAAATAACCTCAGAAAGGCACAACAAAGCTCAGACCAGTCCAGGAATGAAAGCTGCTGAAAATTACGCTCAACATTTCTAGGTTTGGGGATTTGCTCTTGGTTGGTTGGGTGTTGGCTGCTTGGCTTTGGGGTTTTAGAGTCATAGAATATTCCAATGTGCTGTAGAACTTGAATCACTCAGTGCAAGCCACTGCAAGGCAGAGAAGAAAATCTCTCACACAAAACTTGCACTTGACATTCAAGAAAACAATTTAAAGCTTCTGAAAGCTTCGGCACTGAAGACCTGCTAAGTGCAGACATCTGCTAGCACGGGTGTCTGCACAAAGAGAACAGAGCATTATTGAAATAACACAGAGAAACTGTCACTGCAAGTACCCACAGATCCCAAAGTTCATCTTCTTTAAGGCAGGAGTTTTGTACATCAGTTAATGCTTCCAAATGGGAGAAGTTGTCCAATGAGCTCGATACTTTACGTGTGGAAAGGTTACCCAAAAGGTACTTCTCTTTCTCAGAAAAGCCACTTATGCTCTTTCAAGAGGTTCCATGTGCATCCCGTCACCAGCATTTGATTAGTTTGAAAAAGTTTTTAAATTACACTTCTGCCTGCAAAAAGTGACCTCTCCAAACAGCACAAGTAGAGCTTTTGATTTTTCTTGTTTACCTCAAATTCTACTGTGATTTTAACTGTTTAGAGTTCTGACAAATCTAAACAACCAAAAGCCTCAAGGCAACAAAAACCATCCTGATGCACATTTGCTCACTTGCCAGGTAAAACGTTAAACCTACAGTTCCTGGGAGCTGGAGACAGGAAGGGGGAAAGAATTCCATTCCAGTTCCCAGGTATGTTATTTGTTTTTTTAAAGATGAGGCAGCAGACATCTCATCTGCAAGTGATTCCTGCAGAGGCTGGAGGAGTGAGAGAATCAACACTTTTTAGTGGGAATAAAATGGTCTCACTGCCCTGTTCTGCTCTGTAATTGGCTTTCATGAGAAGCCTCAAATGTAAAGAAAATAAAATATAAAGGAGGAGCTGAGTGTTCTTGCTCAGAAGTAAGAGCAGAGCTGGGTTTTGAAGAGGTTTGGATCCACATCTCCTCAGCCCTTCGGGCAGAGAGCTGGAGAATTTGGCCACGATCACACAGAAAATGGCTAAAAAATCCCACCCTGATTTGAGATGCAGCGAAAAGCTGCAGACCCTCCTGGAGGCTCCTTTGGCATTTTGATTCCCGAGGTGTTGTAACAACTTTCACTGCAGGGTGAAACGTGTGAGGAAAGCCTAAACCCGCCCATTTTCAGCACGAAACCGCCTTTTCTCCTGGCCAGCAACAATTCCACACTCCAAAAGCTCCATCCTGACCACACCCTGTCACTCCAGGGGTGCCATAGAGGGAAACGGGTGGGGGTTCTCTGTAGCAAAGAGAGTTCTTGCTTCAGCAACACTCAAATCAGTGGCAACGTGCAGCAGCTGTAAAATCAGGTTTTCTGTTTTCCCAATACCAGATGCAATGTGCTCTCAGACCACCTTCATTTCTAACGCTTTTCCAGGGAGTTGGTGGCAAATCAGCCAAGGGCTGAGCAGACAGGTACATATGGCCAGGAGGTCTCATGTCGGGGATATTGGATGTCCAAGGCTGCTTAGCTTACATTTATTTGCACTAAAGAATAAGGCACTGGGCTCCTTTCCAAGCAGCTTAAAAAGACAAGAAAGGAGACCCGTTGTGGCAAGAGGCTGTATTATATCATTAACATTATAAATTCCATTTACATTCCAGCAGTCATTTCATCCATCATTTATTCATGCACAATGGAGAGAGCATCTTGCATTTTTAGGACCGTGGTTCTGCTCTGAATGAACAGCCCAGCTCCAGCTTTGCCTACTCTGGTCTCTCCCCTCTCACCACGCTTCAGGGACTGCCAAAAAGCAAAAGTCAGCTCTGGAATTACTGGGGGTTCCGTGTTATTTTTCAGATGTTGGCTGGGAATGTTGTTTATCCCCAGTTAGTGGATTTAGTCACCAATTCTGTTTTTTCTGGAAGCCCAGGCTGCTCTGTGCAGGGTTTTCCAGGGGTGGGGGCTGTTTCCCTTCCATGGATTAGCACAGGAGAAGCGCCTTGCCAGCCTGCACCCATCTCTCAGCTCCTGAGCCACCACTCCCTCATTAGACCGAGCTGCTAATTAGCTGCTGCACTCCAGGGGAAGCGCTGTGAGAACTCATGGGCCCGGCAGCACTGGGAGGTGAAGGGAAGGAGAGGCTGATGTCCCTCATGTCCCCTCAGCAGCTCTTGTGGAAGCCAAGCACAATCCAGGGGCATCTCCAGCTCTCAGCACCTCTCAGGCCCATCCAGCAAGGAGCCAGCCCCTCCCAGAGCAGATAATGCTCCTGGCAAACTGCTGCTCTCCCTCTGGTGTCCCACAGACAGCCTGGGGACAGCTGGGAACGCAGCACAGCCCAGGGCACAGCGACCCAGAGCTAAAAAATGGACCAGACAAGCACCTGCCTCGCTCTCACATCACCCTGATTGGGAGTAATGACACGGAAAACAATTACAGCAAACCTTAAAGGAAAAAGGAATCACCAGAGTTTTACCCCCCCGTTACTGCAAAGCCTATTTTGTGTACAAAGAATAAATTTAAAATCCTCCACACTCTGAAAACCCCTGAATAAAACATAGTCCAGCACTTAGAAGAGACTTTTCCTCCTTCCCAAGAACACAGAGGGGCCTGGCTTTGCACTGAGAATTGAGCTGCCAAGCTTGGAAGCAGCATGGAAGCCTCTCTGTAAAAACCTGGATGCTGCTTCTTCCAAAGGGTTTTGGCACCACCTCCAATAAAGTGTTTTACATAAAGTTGTGTTGAGAATGTTTCTTTACTGACTTTTCCAACTTTAACACTCAGTAACCACTGAAAAGCCTTCTCCAAGGGCCACCAACTCTGAGTTTAAAATGACTACACTGAGGCTGCCCATCACTACTCAGCACTTTGTACCACAGAGGGAACAGCAGAGAATTTATGAAAATTGCACCTCATTGCAGGTTTGAGTCAGAGAGAAGTGTGCTTTGGATAAGATTTTGCCTGGTTTTCTATTATGGGTACAAAACAATAGAAGAAAGAGCTACAAACCACCTCTGACTGGTTTTTGGAGAGGGAAGTGTTGTAAGTGCAATAACCCAAGCATTTTTTTATTGACAAATACAGGACTGATGATACACACCAATGGCAGCAATAATCCAGTGCTGCAGACTGACAACTTAAGTCAGATCAATCTAATATTAAACCAGCAAAAAGGTCTGAGCCACTGAACACACCTCAAAGATGATTTATAGAGTACAACAAAAAGGAAATGTTAAAACAAAATTCCTTCCAGCACGTGGCACATGCTGCTCTCAGAACACGTTCTGAAATGCAGAAGGAGAAAGAAAACTAGAAAAAAAGTTTCAAAGAAGTATTCTTGTGCCCAAATTGCATTTAATAACCAGAAAGGCATTTCCTCATTCGTTTTGTTGCCAGCTTCACTTTATTTACAACAAGGCAGTCCAAATGGCTTCCACAGCCGTGGGGTTTGCAGAGCAGCAGCCTCTTAATGTGCTAAGTACAAACAGCAGGCAGGGCAGCACAGCCCTGCCAACAAGAGCCAAGGGGCTTGGAAGATGACAGTTTTTAAATATTGCTATTAACATAAAGGGAAATAACACACAGGGTATGGAGTCTGTGATGGGAGTGACTGAAATGTCCAGTTGGTTAAGTCAGAGTCACTCAGAGCCTCACAAGAGTCACAGCAGCTGGAGAAGAGCACCCAGGACTGCCAAGAGGGGTCAGGGACACTGAAGGATTCAGAATGCAACAGAACAAATAACTAAAGAACAACACACAGAAGGTGATGACACCTCACAGGATCTCCCAGATTCACTGAAACACTCAGTCCTGCTCAGCACAAGGAGCTGGACAGGCCCAGGCAGCAATAAAAGCCTCCCCACTCAGCTCCAAGGCAGCTCCTACCAGTAAAGCCCATTTGTTCTGGGCTGGATGCATTAGGGATGAGTTTTCCTGGCAATTGCAGCCTGACCCAGCACCTGGTGCTTGGCAGGGTAAGGCACTGGTGTCTCCCTGAGCTGGAGCACACAGCCCAGCCTGGCAGTGGCTTCAAAGCACAGAGCTGGAATTATCCCTGCAATGAAGAAAATGCAACTGAGGGTTATGGCTCAGCTATGGCTCACCTGCTCCAGCAAAGCCACTGCCACAATGCTGGGTAAGTCAGTGACAAGGGACAGCAGGACACTCCCTGAGGGTGGCACAACTGGAACCAACCCTGCAGCTCCTCCATTCCCTGAGACCTCTCAGGTGATCACACAAAACTCAGTGCATGTGAAATGCTGCTCTTCACCTCCTGAGACACACACAAGCTCCAGATAACAAAAAGTGATACTTCACAATGACCCAAATGAATTCTTAATAGAAATAATTCCACTCTTACTGTGAAATGTTATGATGTGAGGAAGGTTTTCTTAAAAATAATTTGTTTTTTTCCTCTTTGAATGGCTGCATATTCTTCATCAGCACAGTGGAAAGAATCCAGTAGTAACACTTAGGAAGAACTACCTGCCCTTTTAATCCCTACAGATCTCCAAAAGCTCCATGCAAAGAAACTCAAGTGATATTACCAATAACTGTTAACTAGATCTTGGACCAAGATTCCACAGGGAATTGTTGATTCCTCCTCACAAGGACACAGAGGGACCAAAAAGCATCACAGGTTTTAATCTGTGAGGGATTCAAACTGATAGAGCAGCAGCAAGAGCTAAACACAAGGCACATTTGTATAAACAAAAACTCTTCTGTTCCTATAAAAACAGGCAATAAAATATACAAAATAAGTAGAATTCTCTCCATTCAACCAATGTACATCTGCCTCACTCATCCCTGAGGCAGTAGTGGAGCATGAGCAAGAACCCCTGCTACCACATTTTCAACATTCAATTTTGCTATGAAATAAATTAGATATATTAGTGCAAAGGGAAACAAAGTCTGTCTTTTGGATTTTGGGGTTTTCTTTTTGCTTTACTCTGGTTCTTCATAAAAAATTGCATCTCTAAGAAATTAGCATTTACACAAGGAAACAAGAAGCTACGTATTGCCAAATATCTTAAAATAATTCTGTATACTGTACAAATATACACTGTTAAACATTTACAACCTCAGCTTCCTAGAATGCTCAAACCCGCTGCTCTTCCAAGCAATGCAGCTTCCCAACTTCTCTTTTCAAAACCTCCAAGGTACCATCTGTCAGGTATTAAATCCCTTCACAATTAGGGACAGGATTGGAAAGACATCTACTGATAGCAGTGGTATCAATATAAGGGAGTTCCAGCTGTGCTAAATAATTTAAAATACAGTCCTTGCTAGACACAAATCTGGGAATGGATTTTCGGTAATGAGCCAATAGTAAAGTCAGGGGAAGATCTTTCTTCTCTTGGCAGAGCTTGATTCTGAGTTCTCTGGTGATTCCTGGGATGGTCTCCTTGATAAACCACGAGAGTCTTTGCTCCACTCACTGCTCTGAGCTGCTTCACTGGGGGTTTTGGAACTGCTCTTGGACAGGGCTGCTCTGCGCTCCCCCTCGTGCTGAGCTGTGCGAGGGGCTGTGGGGAGCCCACTGCCCTGTGCTGCTGTTGGCTGGGCCTTCCTGGCATTTTCTGTTCTGCAAATCTGATCCCTGGCAGCTGAGGACACGTCCAGGCCTTGCTGTGCTGCTGCTCCTGGATTGCTCTGGGCTGACCGATGGCTGTCCCTCAAGGGCTGCTCCTTGCCTTTGGCTTCAGTTCGACTGGCCAGGCTTGCCAGCCTTGGGTCCCGTGGCTTCTCTGGAACAGCAGCAGGTGCTGCAGCCCCTGAGGGTGCAGGGGCACTGCCCCTCCTGGAATCTGCAGCTGGAGCCACCACAGATGGAGGGGCATTGCTCCTCCTCAAATCTGCAGCTGGAGCCACCACAGATGCAGGGGCACTGCTCCTCCTGGAATCTACAGCTGCAGCCCCTGAGGGCACAGGGGTGCTGCTCCTCCTGGAATCTACAGCTGCAGCCCCTGAGGGTGCAGGGGCACTGCTCCTCCTGGAATCTACAGCTGCAGCCCCTGAGGGGACAGGGGCACTGCTCCTCCTGGAATCTACAGCTGCAGCCCCTGAGGATACAGGGGTGCTGCTCCTCCTGGAATCTGCAGCTGGAGTCCCTGCAGGCACAGGGACATTGCCCCTCCTGGAATCTGCAGCTGGAGTCCCTGCAGGCTGTGAGGGCCCTCGGCTTCCTTGGGGCACTGCATGGCCAGGGCCAGCAGCAGGTTCCTGTGGGCTGCTCCCAGAAGTTCCAGGCTCACTCCTCTTGCCACTGGAAGAAGCAGCCTGCACCACAGGAGATGGATTCGTTCCTCCTTTGGCTGGGGGCTGTCCTGTCCTAAGCTTCAAAATCCTCAGAGCCTCTTTCTTGTAATTTTTTTCTGTTGTCCTGATAATGGCGCCTCTTTTCTGAGCATCCTGAATTAAGTGATTCCAGTTTTTATCTTCCTTTAAAAAAAAAAAAAGAAAAACAAAGAAAACATGTTACCAGCAAGAAATCAGCACAAATGGACAGAGGTGTCAGAGGATGCACAACCTCTTTAATCAAGGTACCTGACACAACTGTCATGGAAACCACTGTTATGTTCCTTCTGGAATGGAAGAATCTTATGTTTCAGGTGCAAAACAGCAACAGACACTCTGGCTGCTGTAACACAGGGAAGGCACTTTGAACCATCAGAACTTCCAAAAATGACAAATTTCTCAATTTCCAGAGGTTTCGCTCAGTGCCGCGGGGCTTTAGCGCCCCCTAGCGGCGAACTAACACACCCCGCACCCCCCACCCCTGGAAAAAAACAAAAACCGAGGACTCTTAAAACCACAAAGTTCGGGATCGGAGCAGTCTGAGGATGCTGCTCGGCGCCCCAGCCCTCAGGGGTGGCTGCAGAGCCCATTCCATCACCTCTGCACCTACCATGAGCGTCTGCAGCCGGCCCAGGATGAAGAGGCTGAACCGGGCCCGGGTGATGGTGACGTTCAGTCGCTGGAGGCTCGCCAGGAACCTGAGTGACAGGACAAAAACTAAGCTCCTAAACTACTTCTTCCAACAAGAAGGTTTAAAGGGTTAGGAGGAAAAGCCATAAAACTAAATGTCACTGAAATCAGCAGCAGCAGTTCCTCCCCATCCCTGGAGCCTGCGGCAGCAGCTCTGCCTTAGTGAAAGGCTGAGCATGAATTGTGGGTTTTTAACTTTCACCACTGATATTCCTTGAAAGGAATTCCAGTTCTTTCCAGCTCTTGCCGTTGATGTTTCCTTTCTTAGAGCAAATCCCCTCTTAATGCCAACCACTGCTTCCTTAAACGTTCCTCAAAGTACTGAGGACATCAACCTCACTTCACCTATCAAGACTTTAAGCTTCTTTTTGACTTGAACTGAAATAGATTAATAATATTTGGCATGATTAATGAGAAAACACCCTACTGAAATACTGAACACTGCACATGAATATTTTATTTTAAAGGTGACCTGCACTGGAAGCACATCAAGGCAGACTTTTGCTTTGTCATGCTTCAAGAGGAGAGAGTGTATCCTTGCAGAAGTTGGTTTTGCACTAGGAAAATGGTCAGTTTGGTTTTCAGGGATCACAAAACAAGTTCCTGAAACCTAAACAGATGCTGTGTGAATTCTTAAAGGTGGATTTCTGTTAGGACTCACTTCCCAGAATTCAAAAAAAGGTTTGTGAGACAAGTATCAGCTATTTCTACTCAAATGAAAAAGCTTCCAAAATTCACAGCTTATTCTTTACGGACAAAATCCACAATTCTGAAGCACAACCTAATTTGAGCAAGTTCACTCTCAATGCCTGACTCTGTGGTCACTGCACTGACCAGACTCAACTGCAGCAAATTCATAACCCTGCAGTGAAGACTGCAAAAACCACAGAGTCATCTCAAAAAATTTGGATAGTGCAGAAAATAAGAGAAGCAGGAAGGAGACAGGGGAGAAACAGAGATGTCCAAGCCATCAGCATGTACAGCTGCTAAAGCACTGCACGGGCAAAGCCTGAACATATAAACCTTTATATATTAAAGTATAAACACAGTAAACTGGAAAGTTCCTGCTGGAAGAGCAGGCAGAGGTTTGAGTCTCATGTCAGCCAAAATAACTGGCAGGTTCCAGCTGCCTTCCAGTCCCAAACTCAATCAGCCAGATTAAGAAATCTTCAAAAGGCATTGTTTTTGTTTAATGTAAGATTTGGATTCTTTCTCTCCCCAAAGTAACACAGATCAGCACAATTAAAAGCCATTTTTCTTGCAGAGAAACATAATCAGCTTAGTGAAACTGGGTGTGTAGAAAAAGACTTTTATGTGTCCAGACTTTTCCTGGTTTAACTTAGAAGGCAGTGAACTCTAAGAAGGCATATTTCATATTTTCACCACCATTTTTTAAACTAAAATGATCTGCAAGTTACAGAAATCAGCAACTGCTCTAAGTGCTCCGGGGGTAAACAGCACACTCAGGGTTTAGTTCTTTCTGTTTCAGACAGAAAAAAACAACATATAAAATTAAGAAATCTGCAATCTTGAATTAAGACTTCCTGCCAATCTGGTCCTAGCTCAGAGGACAAGCACATTCATCTACAAATGATCCAAGCCTGCTACATCACATTTCCAGTGACATATACAACTAGTTACCAAGACTTTTACAGACATTAACAGGACAGCAACAGCCACAGAAAACAGGTTTCATTTTGAGAACAGCATTCAGAAAGTTACAGAGTGTACCAAAAGCCACAAGAACAAAAACTGCTGCAGTAATAATGCAAAGAGCCAAGATCCCAAGGCCAATCCTGCCAAATCCAGGCTGTGGCAGGATCAGGGAGCTGTGCAAAGGGATCAGCACATAACACAGAGCACACCACCAGCACTTCCCTTTACCTCAAAAACCAGGAACACCAATTCTCACACTGAGATCCCCTTTCATTCACGGACTGCCAGAAGTGACTTGTTCTCTGTAACTTCCTTACCAGTCCCATTAAAACCATGACTGTCTCTGCTGGCAGTGGGGCTGCCCATCCCTGCAGGACACGTACCCAATGGAGCCTTTGGTGCTGTTTGCCTGCACGTGGGGCAGAGTGGAGCCCTCGGAGCTGTTTGCCCGCACGCAGGACACGATGATGCAATCCTTCTCCCTGCCCTGGAACGCATCCACTGTGTCCACCTCTCCTGGGCTGATGAACAAATAGAATTTTAGCAGTTTGCTAATTCTAAGTTGAGTTTATCAAGCAACAAACTGATGCAAAGAGGCTGAGCACTATCCTTAATGCTCACATGGCAACCACCCAGGGTAAGTTTTTCCTTCAGTACTCAAGCCTAAAGCTGAATTTAGTTTTCCGAGATCAGCATCGTTACCAAAAGTCTGTCTGGCTTCACACAGCACAAAATTTTACTTTCTTTTAAATCAGAATAGCACTATATTTATTCAGCACTATGTTATTACTATTTACATTTATTATACTTATTCAGAACAGCACTACAATCAAAGTACATAGGTAATAACTAAGAAATGGCACAAGGAGACCATGCCTGTTTTAAGCACAAGGGTTACATGTCCCCTTTAAAGGCACAATCAAGTACAAATTTTAGCAGGGCAGAAAGAAATTGGGAGACTTTGTGCTGTTGTTTAAGAGGATAAACAAAGGATTAAAATGCAAGACCCAAGGTCTATTTGAAAGCTCTTGGTTTCTTTACCTGTTATTCTTAAACACACTGTCCAGCTGTTCCTGAATTTTCCTTTTCTGTGCACTGTAAGGGGTAATTATCCCAATGCGACGAAGGCCCAGATCCTTCCTTTTTTCTTTAATTGTTCTAATTAACTCCATCACCAGCCTGACTTCCCGAGGATTGCTATAAGAGCTGCACAGGACAAAATGGAAACATTACAGGAACACCTTGGAGAGATCTTCCCAATTCCCTGCTTGGGCCCAGTTTGTTGGGGAATATTGAGTCACAGCCCCTGTTTTGAACTTTCGCAACTTTTTTTGCACAGAGAGGAACAAAGATCTTGGCAAACAGACCCTGAGGAGGGGCTACCAAGCCTGGGAAGTGCAGGCAGTGAAGGGCTGCACTTCCACATTCCCTCAGCACCTCCGAGCTGTGCTCTCCTCACAGAACAGGCCAAGGGGAGGACTGAGCCTGCCACCTCCTGGCATCTCCTCAGCGTGCACCTGGGAAAGGGAAATCACTGATAAAAATCAGGAACTCAAACTCTTACTAAAGTTAGCAGAGACTGCAGCCATTTACTGGCATCTAACCGAGAGTAAAACTAGGATTAAAACCAGTTGCAGATTTTAAAAAGTACCCAAACCATTCAACCTGGTTTTTTTTTGTAAAATTAAATCTTATCAGCTGGAAAATGTACTTCTAGCTACTTGATGCATATTGGGAAGACAACTCTTCTGCAAGTAATTAATTATCAGAAAATCCAAACTTTGGCTGAGTAGAATGCAGGACTTACTCGTTGTCTCGCTCTTCACGACCATCTGCTACATCAAAAATCAGGTAGGGCTGGAATGGCCACTCTGAAGAACATCTGTTCTCCTCTATTGCCCTGGAAATAACATTTTTATCACTAGGCAGCCACACAAGTAAGAAATTCTAAGAAGTGACATTTCATTAGTTTGCATCATGGTTATCAAACACAAGCAACTCTCCAGGACAGGAAGACCTCGCCTCAAGTCTCACCAGAGAAAGTTTGGATTAGATATAAGGAAATCTTTTTTTCACAGAAAGGGTTGTAAAGCAGTGAAACACTGTCCAGGAAGTGAGAATCGCCATTCCTGAAGGCATTCAAAAATCATGTGAATATGGCATGGGAGGACATGGTTTAATGGTGGAAATGGTAAACACTTGAGCTTGATCTTACAGGTGCTTTCCAAACTTAATCACTCTAGGATTATAACTTTCAGCTCTTTTCCTCCCCAGAATCCTTAATTTTCCCTGCTACCCAGACAGATTGAGGCCTGAAAATGAACTCTCAGCACTCTGTTTGCATAATTTTAAGGGCTCTTACCTCCCCTATCACACCCAGCACTAAGAGACATGGAACGCACATTTTCTCCCATTAACCACCTTCCCCCCTCCCACAACCTCAAGCATTTTTAGATTCACAAGAACACTCTGACACGAAAAACCTCAAAACACTCCCTGCTCGGAGAGGAGAAGAGAGAGCTACTCACTTGGCAGTCTTGAGAGTCCTGCCATAAACATAGTTGGAAGGGAAGAGGCAGATGTCGGGGTGCATCCTGTACTGCACTGTCAGCTGCACCACGGGCAGGCTGCGCAGCACGTTCCTCTGCACTTGCTCCTCCAGGTGCCTCTGCAGACGGGCCATCAAGGACTGGTCGTAGCCATACTGCTGAGCTTTCTGCCACAGGACAACAGGAGATTTCATCTGGGATCTCATTCCCCACCACTCAAAGTGTTTGGGGTTTTACACTTGTAAATTGCTGGCAAAGTGGCAACTGCTCGCATTTTGGTTTTCTATGTGTGTTGGTTTTATTGTTTCAGTAAAGGCCACCTGCACAAATCTGAATTTTTGTGTGTAGTCTTTAGCGAGACAACTTCCCTTAGTGAGTCACAATACTGTAAAATTTTAAGAAGATCAACCTTAACAAAAAGCAAGACTTTGCAGGTGGGATCTTGTTAAATAAACATACAGCTTCTAGATAATCTACCCCTCCAAAGAAGCCAGCCTGGTTTTCCTCCTTTCTTTATCAAGTGTTTAAAACAGTCCTCGCTGATGGATACAAGGATGTGATCCTATATATTTATCCTTAGAAAACACCTGTAGGGTCAGGAAGTCCCCATACAACCAAGAAGTCTCCATCCTCCTTAAGGAATGTGGTAGTGACTGAAGCTCCCAAAAATGAGATAACAGAACTTGCCAAAACCCAACATCCCTGACAAACCACGTGCCCAGCTTAAAGTTTGTACTGCCCCATTGAAATATATCTTTTTCCTCCCCTTTAAGTATTTTCTGTTGATATTGTTCTTTAACTATCACCACTCTATGGCAAGAAAAAAAACCAAAGAGCTTGAACACTTACAACTGATTTGACAGTAGGAGGGAGCTGTTTGGGGTCTCCAACGAGGACAAGTTTGTTACAGCGGTGGATCAGTGGGATCAGTGTTTCCACCTCACAGGACTGCCCTGCCTTTTGGATATGCAAACAGGACCAAAGTAGAAGTTGTAAACAAATCAGGGAAGTACAATAAATTTCCTGTAACACAGCCAGAATAACTCAAACGCTTTAAGTCTTCTAAAAAATTTTAAAAAAAAATAAAAAGAAGAAAAAGAAGGACTTTCCTCTAGTAAAAAAAACACTAACAGATATATTTTATTGTTGTATATGAAGAGCTCTCCAAACAGATATAAATATAACCAAACCATCTGGAAATCTCTACAGCAAAAAAACATGGCTGAAGCATGGTTCTAAATAAAAGCTGTCTGTCATTACAAGTCAAAGAATCAATTAAAAATTCCTCTTTCCCCACGTGGCTCTACTGGGGACAGGGCAGGCAACCCACAAATATTCCAGCAGCAGCCAAACAGCCTCGGGCTGTGCTAGCAGAGCACGGGGCAGGCTGGAGGTGGAAGAGGCTGCAGCTCCCCACAGCTCCACTGACCTCATCCACGATGACACAGCTGAAGGGATCGAGGCCCTGCCTGGAGAACGCCGATTCCAGCAGGCTCCCCCCGCTGGTGCTCAGCGTGCAGCAGATGATGTCAGACTCCAGGATGATGTCTGTCTGCACTTTCTGGGAGTGCCCCCGGACCTTCAAGCACAACAGGACACCCTGGTTAAAATTCAGCCTGAGCTGCAGCAGTGAATGCTCCTGTTTGGGGTTCTTTCCCAATATGCAGCCAAAGCACAGCCAGATTTCACAGCTGCCTGTCCATAACTTGCTCAGCTTATGGCCCTGATCCATTTACCCGCTACTTTATAAATGCTCCCAGCTACATCAAAAACCCAATTTCACCCAGTTAAAGGACACCAAGTATAAAAATACATCAGCTGAAGTTTATTAGAGATAAATTCTCCTACCTCCTTTAGCTGAGAAGCGAGTTGTTGTCTCTCCTTTGCAAGTCTGCCAATTTCATCATTTAACATTTGACTCTAGGGGAGGGAAAGTTAAAGAGAAACCACCTTTAGCACCACCCATTTCCCATACACCTTTTTTCCTCCAAATTAATTAATTCCCTAATTAATCTCCTAAACATTTAGGCCTGCTCAGACTGTCTTTTAATATCAAATGTGTCTGAAGAAGCTGATCAGTTTCTTGGAAAGCTGTCAACATGTTTAGGCTTTGCAACACACGATACCATATCTTACATTTCTGTTTAACTGGGAAATGGTTTCCCACCAGAAATCTCTAATTTGAGAATAAATGACAAATTTTTAGACCAAAAAATTGAAAACTTTTAGTGCAATACATCTTCCAAAATCTCCGATCACAAGGCATCTTCCTGTATTTTCAGTGAAACAAAAACAGAGCTTTGAAACATATAGTCAAATTAAAGCATTAATATTTATAAATATGGGTACATTAAAATCTAACTGTTGACAGGACCATGTGAAGACTACTGAATGCCAGAGCAACAAGTGGAATGATCAACCAGTGGAAAACACTGGCATAAATAAAAAGAATTCCTGATGTAAAGTTCTCCATTCCCTTTCATAGTGTTACCAACTTTTCCATTAGTGGAAAAAGTCAGTGAAGAGACAGTGACATCATAAACCAGAGTCCATTTCAGTAAGGATAAAAAAATTGCCCTGCTACCTCTCTCTTCTCACATCTGTGCATGGCACGCTCCCGGGAGAGCAGGTCCAGCTTCTGATCCAGAGCTTCTTTCTTCTTCTGAATGTCCTGGTCACAGTCAGGCTTTCGTTCTGTAAGGAACCAAAGGTGAATACACAGGAACAGAAACACAGTTACACTGACTCCAAGCTGGACAAATCCATTTTTTGCTGCGTTTTCCTATTTTCTATTGAGGTTTTGTCTTGTACAATGAAGATGATGAGAATTGCTGCCAACTGTAGCTCTCAAATGCTGCATTGCTTAAAAATTATGGCTTTAATACGCATGTAATGTAATTTCCTAAAGAAAAAAGTCACCTTGCTTATTTCTTTCCTTTTCCTTAGATTCTGCCTCATACATAAACTGCCATTTCCCCACTAAGACTGAGAAAAATAATGTTTTAGGAAATACTATTATAGAAAAATCTTCCTTCTTCTAGGACATAGTCTCTGTGGAAAACATCACCAAGCTCTTAGAGAAGACTGAAGAGAAGTCTGATTTCCCTGTTACTCACTCATTCTGTGTTCAACTTGCTTATCCAGGCTGAATCCCCGGACTTCATTGTTGATTGATTTCTCAGCACCAAGTCGCACTAATTTGATATCACCACAATTTCCTGTTGACAAAATCAGAGTCAAAACACTTTTAAATTATTCCAACTGTCGCTAAGCTTTTCTATGATTCAAAAAATGCAAACGTCATGGATATCAAACAAAGCTTTTCCTTTTCTACTTCTCTGGAGTTTTCAACACTTGACTTGTATTTAAATGCAGCTACAAAAAAAAAATAAAATCAGTAATTCCAAACTCTAAAAACTGCCCATTTTTTGGTGGTGGCTAACACTAAGAATGTTATTTTGAATTATAAAAACTACCTCTTATTCACATTGTTTAGCTAAAAATTCCAGAATTCCTAACTTGGACAATGCTGGGTCCCATCAAGTAATGCAGTTGGTAAGTCAATACCAAATTAACATTTGGTTACAATGCAGATATTTTTCCCCTTGCTACACATTAAATATTTTGTGCAGAGTTCATCTACTTTGTATTAGTCACAAACTGGGAAAGGGAAAAAATGAGAGGCTTTGACACATCAAAA
Organism: Petroica traversi; assembly: GCA_025920805.1. Lineage (NCBI taxonomy): Eukaryota > Metazoa > Chordata > Aves > Passeriformes > Petroicidae > Petroica > Petroica traversi. The sequence continues at coordinate 6,151,231 of JAHLSL010000016.1, forward strand.
TTTTCACCAGTCTGTTTCCCACGACCCACAAAGTCCAATTTTATTCAAAATACAGGCAAGAGACTCGTGTTCAAATCCCCAAGGAGTACTTAAAAACTGATCAACTTCAACAGCATGAGGAAAGGCTCAATATCGAAATAGAACAAAGTTTAACTTATTTAAAAAAAACACAATACACCTTTCAGAAAAGCACATTAAAGTTAGCAACAGTACAAGGATGTACCAGTCACATTCTGCAAGAGGAAGAAGGTGCTCAGAGGAGCGTGTAAGCACAGTACATGATCAACTGCTTCAGCTCCTCCTCCAGGTTTTGCCCATTTATATCAAAACAGAATTTTAAAACAATCCATACCCAAAGGCTCCTGTTTGTTTTGGCATTTTTCCTTAAATGCAACGATGATCTTTTTCATGAGCTCATCAACAGCAGCATTTGATGGTGCACAAACCAGAAAACGGTTTGGCTTAATCTTGGAATTTTTTTTCCGAGCTGTTTTCTCATTCCTGGTGTTCTGTAGGTTAATTAACAACAAACCAAAACAAGCTCTTTAGATTGTTTCTATTTGAGAATGAGAAGCCAGACTGTACATTCATCTAAACCAAACCCCAGCACATGACCACAGTCACTCACTTCTCTCAGGACACGGGACAGGAGTCCTACAATGGTTTTTGATTTCCCTGTCCCAGGTGGTCCATGGATAAGGCAGATCTTGGGAAGTCCTGGGTGTTGCTTTACCATGGCATAAGCTGTCTCAATGGCTCTCTTTTGATCTTCATTGTACTCATTCATATATGAAGCCTGAAGGAATAGACAGGGGAAAAAATGAATTAATGTTGATCACACCTTCCACATCAACTTTCTATACTTTCAGAAATGCTCTCACCCCTCTAGCTAGAATTCAAAAACCTAGAAGGGAAGGGAAGCTTTTGATTCTAGGTTTGCTCTAGATGCACACCCAATCCTCACCTGAAGTTTTAACGAAGGTTTTGTTCACTCCCTACACCTTTATTTTGCAATACCTTTTCCATTGCAGGATTTATTTCCCGAACACTTCCCCAGTAAAGGGAAAGAAAACATAAAGCAGTTTGAAGTTCACTATAACAATAGAGCACAAACATCTCTCCCACATCATCAACCAGCTCTGAAGAGGGCAGGGTCTCAGTGCTTTTGAAACTTGGCTGTTTGCCCTTGGTCATCTCAACAACCAGCATGAAAAACCAAACCTGGAAAACTCATGAGGCCCAGATGCCTGTTCTGTTAACGCTGGCACTCCCAGCTGCAGGACTTACAGCACTTCCTGAGGCTACAGGCAGATCTCTGGGACAGAAGTCATTGTAGCTTGGATTTATGATGGGTTTAGCCAGGGGGCTCCTGCTCAGCAGCAAAAGACCTTTGAACTTCCTGTGTGTGGTCACCAGGGAGCCAACCACCACACACTTCACTTGCTTATGGATGAAGAATGACAAATTGCCTCGGGTTTGCACAGTGAGATGACAGGCAGTTTGCTGCTCCTTTTGTCCTGTTAGAGAAGAATAAGAAACCAAGTTGTTCATTCAAAAACTATCCAAATCATTAACTGAAAGATACTCCAGTGAGTCACTCAATGAATCCACCAGATTAAGATGCTGTCTTCTACCAGGTAATCAACAATGAATTCTTGCAAAATCCCAACACTTCCCCAGTCCCACCAAAACAAAGACCAAACAAAAACCCAGTGCTCTGTACAACAACTCAGATCACTGCTTTAATAAGGCAGGTACTGGGTACTTAGTAGTCTTGGGAATTCAGTTTCAATTCCCAAATTGAAAAGAGTCAGTTTTACACAGTGAGATCACAGAAGTCCATGGCACTTCACATCTCCTGGCAATACCATCCTAAAGGTGTGTGCAGAGCACTTACTCATCACTAATTTCCTGTTTTTATGTTAAGTATTAATATTTGCATTGAAGAAAATCTCTAGAAAAATGATGGAAAGCAGGGCTGCAGCTTCAGTTCCTGACTTTTAATAAAGCTTCTAGTAGCATGGAACAGACCTGCTACAGAAGGAAATCAATTCACTTCCTTCGAGGCCATTGGTAAAAGTACCAACTGCCAGCTATGAAGAAGCACTTTATGGCACCAAGAAGGATCCCATTTTTATTTCTAGCCCAGTTACTCACTATTTGCATAGCCAGAAGCACGAGAAAACCGTGTCACGAGGCCAACATGATTCACTATGTGGTGATCCATCCCACTTTCTTCCCCAAAAGTGTCCTTCTCCTTGTGCACCACCAAGAGGATTAAGTCATCCTCCTTTGGATGAAGCTGCCTCGCCAAATCACTCTCTCGTAGATGAGCTGCCCAAAAGACAAAATCATAATATTTTGAAAAGGAAATGATCACAATTGTTTTCTGACTGTAGAAGTACTGTGAACTTTTAAAGCTGTTAAAGGCTACAGCAAAAGATTATGGTGAAAATTTTAACTCCATCCTGCACTCTTAAGCCTGAGCACAGCACTGTGTAAAAACAGAGCAAGTCAAGGACAACTTATCAAAACAAGCTGAAAAAAAAATCCCAGATGAGAGACAGGGAAGGGACAAATTCCCTGCAAAATACATATTTCTCTTACATGCATTCTGTAAAATAGAAAAGTTGAAATCCTTTCTATATTTAAAGCAAGCATAAAAAACTCTACCTCTAAGTGCCAGCTCATTATAAGTCATCATTTACTTTAAAATCAGAACCTCACCTGTAAAATGTGCTGTATTCATATCAGCAGAAAAGTTCTGTAAGTAGAAGCAGTAACTTTTCTCTCTTACTTTCTGGTTTTCTACCCATTCTTGTGCCAGCTACATGTTGAAAAGGAAACAATAATACTTTGAGGGGTTTGGTGTATCAGTAGAAAAGCTTATAATGACTCAAAGGGCAAATAAAAGAAATGAAAGAAAACAGACTCTGAAGTAAATATACCAATAGTCTTACCCATTTCTTTTCTTTCACATAACCATCCCATTATATATAAATAGGGAAAAGAAAAGTTCTTCCTTGCCACTCACCCACTTCATGCACTTTCTTAAGGCTCTTCACAACTACTCTGGGTTTTCCCTGGCTGCATTTTCACCTTAAAATATCAGTATGAACCTGGCATTGACTTTCTTTTCTACCTTATTTCTATAGAAGAAGTGATGCAATGACTGAACTTGAAAGCATTCAGACATTCATTGAAGGAACATTATAGTTTAATAGTGACAAAACACAAACCAGTACAGACTGAGAAAAAGTACTTCCTGGATTAACCTCCTCTCTCATGTAAGTTCTGAACAGAAACCAAAACATTAGGCCTTTATCCTCTGTCATTGAAAGACTTCAGTTTCTTAGAGATTTCTGTTGCAAGCTTTATATGCTACAGAGAGAGGAACCACATCTTTTTATTGTGGAAGTGCAGCCAAGAAGAAAGAAACACTTCACTGAGGTAACTCTGGGAGTCCCCTGTTTCAAACAACTGTTTGGATTATCCACCCCAAATTATTCCTCTATTCTGATCTGTATCTGAATGTTTTCAAAGGTAAATGGAGGACAGGTTTTAATCTCTGGATAAAATTTATCAGCGTTGATGAAACCAAACCAAAAGGCAGAAAGCTACTTACTGTTTCAAAGGCGTTGAGCATCATCAAGGGGAAAAATGTATTAAAATAGTCATTGTAGCACTGAAACTGGACAGGAACAGAGGCTACTATGGTCTGCAGAAGATTATTGGGAGTTCCAAAGAGGCTGAAGTTGGCAAACATTTCATAGGTCCACTTTAGGACTTGGTTAACAAAAATGCTGTAATCGCGCTGCTGAGCGCCAAGAAAGGAGGAGTAGCTTTCTCGGCCAGGCCCCCTGGAAATATTTGAAGCATTGTCATAGTATCTGTTTTGTGACTGGAGAACATTACTGGAACTAAGGGGTTGAGGTACATAAGAGAAACTTGGAGATCTGGACGTTGGATTTGCTGCTGGTGCAGGTTTTGGATACAGTGGTGGCCTGACCACTGTTGATTTGGCTGCGTTCACTTTGCTTTTTGAAGGTGGGGGCAACTTTCTGACATCTTCAAGGTCTTTGCTGAAGGCTGCGTTGCGTGAAGAACTTGTTGAGCTGAAAATTTTGGTAGTGGAAGGTTTTCTAATTTTAGGTGGCAGGAGAGAAGGCTTGGCAAACACGTGATCAGCCCCTGTGTGTTTACTACAGTATTCTCCAGGCTTTTCCACCTTTTCCATACAGTCTTTGTCCTTACATTTCTCACCAGCTGAGGGTTCGTTCTGCTGAAGGTTTTCACCAACATCCATTCCCTCTGGGGTCTTACTACCTATAGCAACATCTAGAACACCTTCCTCCTGAGAACATAACTCCATATCCACAGGATCTAACTGGGTTAAAAACAGATTATCATCGCCTTCGTCACTGCTTTCATCTGACTTGCACCCATTTTGCTTGGAAGTTTTCATCTCACGCTCAGGCAGAACAGTGCAACTTTTTTCTGAAGACTCATCCTTATCATGTCCAAGTGCAGTGGAAGAGAGACTTGAATCCATAGGGACAGGAGGAACCATGGCATTGTCACCTTCCCATTTTCTGTTCCAGTCTGAAGAACGAGGCGTTTTAGAGGTACTTACCTCCACAGAAAGGCTCTCAAATTTTCTCTCATTGGCAGAAGGACAAGCAGCCTCTTCTCTTTTTTTCTCCCTTTGGTTTTCAACAGATTCTTTAACAGTTGTCAGTTCAAAACTTTGAGGCTTTTGTCCCACAGGTTTTGCACTTGCTTTGATAACTTTGTTTCTGCTCTCTAAGCTTCCTGCAGAACTTTTCATATTTCTTCTGAGCTTCATTTGCCTTGAGTACTGCCGGTCTTGGCAGATGAGCAGCTTTTTATTGTGTTTTACAGACAAACGCTGAGCCTCAATCTGTTTGGTCCTCTTTTTCTGTGCCACTCCAATCCTGCCAGCAGCTTTGCCGTGGCTGCGCAGCAGGGCCACGCTCTCCAGGGAGGGCTGGGACAAGTCAAACGCCTTGCGGGGACCCTTCTTCAGGCCAAGCTTCTCCACAGTGGATGTTGGAGCAGGACTCTGCCGAACCTTCCTTGGAGGAACCACAGCAGGCATCAACCTTGCAGGCAGAGAACATTGTGTCGTGCTCTTAAGTGGGGTTTTATTTTTGGCTGTTGTAACAACGAGAGGTTTTTTAGGACTTTTCTGAACAGCCGGTGCTGATTTACATTTTGCTGTGGTCTTCTGTGGGCTTGTGCTGTTTTTCTTAAGGGCCAACTTTGAAGCCAATGAGATGGGAGATGTAGATGCTTTGGGTTCAGGCAATTTTGAGTCCAGGGTGAAGCCTTCAGCAGTACCTTTGTCTGCACATTTCTCCTGTTGACCTTTTGTATCTTCCTTGCCAACTGATTCTTGCAAGGTTGAATTAGTCGCTTCTTTTGTACCATCAGTTTCTTTCTGATGAGAAATATCTTCAGCCTGCTTTTCTGTCATGTTTGCTGCTTCTTCCATGGTGTCATCACTGAAGTAACACATATCATAGCCCCAGTCATTTAAGTTATCATTCAGGCAGTCATCTGAACTACTCTTCTCAGCTGCTGGTGAAACAGGATCTTGCTTATACTCCTGAGTTGGTTCCACAGCATACGCTTGAGTATCTTGCCAAGCTGAAAAAACCTCAGCTTCTGTTTCAAATTCAAAGTACTGAGAATCACATTCATCCAGTAACATGGGAGAGCCTGGAATCTTTGATTCTCTTTTCGTGTCACTATCAGAAATGCTGCTGGAAGCTGAAGACTGCTCTGCACACCCATCTTCATTCTTGGTTTTTGCTTCCTCCTTGTCAGGCACACTTTTTTCTTCATCAGAAGAGTCCGAAATTACAATGACTTGATTGCTGGGGCCATCTGCACTACAGGGAAACCTGGCTCTCTGGCCCTCGTTGGAAGATCTTACAGAACCTTTCACTTTCCTTCTAATATCAGACACCGGGCACGCTGAGCTTTCCTGGCTGGATGAAACGGGAAAATTGACACTTTTGGCATAAGCAGCTAAAGATAATTTACTGAGTTCTCTGTCGACCTTGGAGTCTGACAAAGCCTCATCTTTAGAAACAGTCTTCACAAAATCCTCTTCTTTCTTCCCCAATGAACTGTTTTCCCTCTTGAAATATTCTGAAAACTCAAGCAGCCTGTCACTTGATTCACGCTTCACTGACAGCGGCCTCTTGTTTTCAGCGCTAAATGGAAAATAACCATATGCTGAAATTTTATCCCTAGAAGTCTCTGAAAGTTGATTTTTGCTGTCATATTTATCCAAATCATTTAAATTAGGCTGCTCCTGGTTTGAAGTTTTCATGTTAGTGTTTCTCTTAAAGAAAGACATCAACGATGAACCTGATTTTTCTTCTGTCGATGCTTTTTTCAGTGAGGTGTCATTATGTCCTAAAAGCAAAGTTCTGTCATCTTCCTTCCCCTGCACACCAGGTTCATTTCTAGAGGAGTTAGAGGAATCCAGTGATGCTTCCTTGGATACCAGTTTAGTGGGGACCAGTCTGAACTGGAACACACTATTTGCACTGGTCTCCTGCATACTTTTGCAATTCTTTGAAGATGGAGAATCAAAATGAGTTTGAGCAGACAGATGCGGTGGTGTTTTGGGTTCTGCTTTCATTTCTAACTCACTGCCTCTCCCGAAATCTGAATGCTGTACATTTGAATTAAAGCACTGATCGTCCGTATCGCATTTCCCCACCACAAGATCACAGTTCCTATTTTCCTGAACTTTCCCACATAGTTTTGTTGCCAAAGAGATCTGTGGGAAGATACACTCCTGAGCTGTGAAGCTATCAGGCTCCTTTTTAATATTGATCAAGGGGCCTTCTGTGGATGTGCAAGATGTTGAACTCCTACAAGCATCTCTGCAGTCCTCTTCCCAGGCACTCTTTCTCCTATGGAAAGGGTTCTCTTGACAATCTCTGCCTTCCTTTGACATGACAAATGGTGAATTAAGGTCCTCTCTGTCATGTCCACTCGTCTTGTATCCATCATCACAGGCATTCCTCTCTTGCTTTATAGAGATGGTTGGCAAAGCTGTCGAGTTCGAACTGCTCCGTTCAGCCAAAGAGGTGCTCAGTGCTTTGCCCTTGATACTTCTTATAACGTGCTTTAAGCACATCTGCAGCTCCTGCGTTTCCTGGCTGCTCAGCTGCCAGCCCACAGCCCAGTTTCCCCGCAGCAGGAGGTTGAGCTTGTCCAGGTACTGCTTGCACAGGGCGTGCTGGCCGATCTGGTAGCCCTCCTTGAGCAGGCTGCGGATGAGCTGCACGCAGGCGTGCTGCACCGAGCTGGGGGCCTGGAAAGCTCCCACTCCCGAGCCCTTGGCACACAGCCCTGGTGGCTTCTCACTGCACCGAGTGAAGGCTCTGCTTGGAAGGGTAGCACACCTCACCACTGCCTCCACCCACTCCTGGGAGCTGATCCACAGCAAATGCAGGCACTTCTTACTCCTGTGTAGCTCAACAATGGACACCAAGATGAGGAGGAAGAACTCGGAGATTTTGTCGCACTGCTGGATTCTCTCGATGAGGATGTCTTTGATTTCTGAGCAGAGGTAGTGGATGACCTCTACTATATAGGCTATACCCAAGTCCTTGAGATCCATAAGGGACTGGACAAAAGGGATGAACCAGAGGAATGTGCTGTGATGGACACGCATGTCTCTGCCAATGTCAGACTGAAGCATGTTAGCCAGGGTCTGCATGTCTTCATACATGTTGGGGCAGTACTCTGGGCAAATGGCAGCCTTCCATCCAGTGTCCTGAAAAATACATCCATCACACAACAGCCTCAGTGATCTGCAGAGTTTAATATGGCAGCTTTTCTATAGCCATAAAGGTTACTTACTTTCATGTATTTGTTCATGAAATGGTAACATTTCTTATATCCCAATGCAGTAATTAAAAAATGCAAAAAATAAAAAGCACACAGACATATAAGGAACTGATTCCCTAAAACATTATCTATGACATTGGTGTGAAGGAATAGTTCCTTTAAAAATCATTGTGAAGATTCAAAGACAGTGACACACTGACACAATTTAACCTCAGATAATGAAATACACCTTGAAAGCTTTTAAAAGACATTTCATAAATGCAACACATTAACATCAAGTTAAGACCACACTCAGAAACGTTTATTCTTGACAATGTCATTCAGCGACCACAGTTCAAAAAAAACAGGAATATAAAATCCTGGTTTAATACCTTTTGAGGCTTTTCTGTGTTGTAATTATAGACAATCTGACTGCAAGATATCATGTCATCACCGTAGTCTGACTCTGGTTCAGATTTTGTCCTAAAAAGAAATACAAATCACTACAGACTCACACAATTAAAACCCTAAGAAAGACAGGATAGGTGTTGCTTTTCAGATACCAAGTGACCATTAGAACTTGTCAGTGATAAAACACACCAATGAAAAGGTACCATATTTAAAAATTAGAGCTCATTTTATCCAGCTTGTAAGAGGTGGGGGAAGAGACTCTCTCAGGAAAAAGCTTTCTATTGAGTCATGGACTTGCCTACATAGAACAAATGTCCAGAATGCCATCTACTGAAAATTCCTGAATTCCTATAAATTTACCAAATCCCAGACATGGCAATCTTCATTAAACTTCAGTGCAAGCTGGTTGTAGCACTAAATAAGCACTGAATAATTAAGTCTTCCCAATTCATGAAAAAATTCCTAACAAGTTTAACACAGACACCAGAGTTACCAAAAAGAAGCAAGCATGTATTTTTTTGAACCTCACAATTTTAGAGGACCTAATTCAACTTTTCTTTGCTTGAAGTTGGAAACATAGTATTTTTTTAATTGCCATTTCCCTCCCCCAACACAAATTACAGTAGCACTGACAAGAACTGACCTCCTAAAGCTACTGCGGATATTTTTTATTTCATTTTTATAGCTCACGCTGTTGATTATGGTTTGAAAGGCTTGGACAGGATCAATCAGCTGACCCCAAACTTTAGATCCCAGCTGATCCAAAATTACCATGAAACAGTGAAGGGCAGGCCAGAAGGGGTCAGTGGAATCATCTGAAACACACAGCAACAGGAGAGAGGGTTGAAATGCAAGTCATGGACATTCTTGGGCTAAGCTGAAACTGAAAGTAGCTGGTTTACACTGATTTTTCTAAAATATCAACAGAGAAGTATTCTAGGAAGTTGCCTCAGCAAGACTTGGCAAAAGCACTGCCATCCCTTCTCCACTCCAGACTTTGGATGCCATCTTTCAGTATTTGTCAGTATTGCCCAAATATTGCACCTTTCAGAAGATAAATAGGCCTCATAATACACTACTAAGAACTTGACAAGGAATTTCAAGATGAGAAATGGGCTACAAACTGTCTCAATCTCAGTATCAAAATTAGTTACCAGCTGCTCCTTTCTCCATAGTGTGAAGTATGGACTGCATGAAATCATTTTGTTTGTCTGGGCCCAGTAACAGAGAGTCCATAGCTTGTTCTTCCAGCACTGACAGCAACATGCAAATCCCTGCAGAAGAAAAAATAGAAGCAACCCGTCTGTGTATTTTTAAAAAATACACAGCACCTATGAAATTGTAAAGTTCTGACTTGAAAGAGGTGCTTACAAATAGGAGACTACACAAATTAATTTCTGAGCATGAATACTCACCCAGCCAATAGTTCTTGTAGTTGGCTGTATCATACAAATGAGCTGGCAGAAGGATGAGTTTACCCTTTTCAAACATTGAAGAGCTGTAAATATCTGGATTCTCAAATAGCCCCAACTCAATAACTTTGAACAAACAAGTCAGCACTTCCTCTAAGTCATAGTAATCATCCCTGTCAACCTTCCCTAAATTTCTTGCTGTTAGGATGGCCCATCGACGAATCTAAGGATTGAAACAAAAAGTTACATATTAACAAAAAAACAAATAAAATCACAATCCTGTAAGAGGAAGCACTGCTATTACAAATGGGACAAAAGCATATTTTTACTAACAGAATAATTAAAAATAAGTCTTCAAAATAATCTTAGAAACAGTCTTGCTTTACCTACAAGATGATGTTGGTGACAAGGAGGCTAAAATTCAGAGTAATACCTACAAAGAAAATTCCTTGAGATTCATGTGCAACAATGTATCAGTTACTTTGTACTAATTTAATGTTATTTACATGTCACTGACCAAGATTTTCTAAGGAGAGAACAGATGTCAAGTTCTATTTACAGATAAATGCACCACAGTGATTTTCTAAAACCAGGCAAAGATAGCACTCAATCCCTTCAGTATTAACACAGTGCACAAAACCAGGATTCCCTGGGATTCAGCAGAACAGCAAAAGGAACTTACCACCTCATTTGGATGTACCAAAAAGAGATAAATTCCTGGGTATTTCTCAAAGACCTGAAAGGAGTCGTGACCTAGTTCCATTCTACAGAGCACTTCTACACACAGCTCACCTAAAGGGGAAGACACAGTTAGAGTAAGGACTGATCGCCAAGCTCACCAAAAAAATTATTTAGTATCAATATAAATATATACACTGATACTCTGGTTTAACTGTTTATTTTCACCTCCTTCAGTGGAACACCACCATTCCCTTCCAAGGGGATAGGATCAGATACGTACTGACTTTCTTATGCAGCAGCAGATATGGGTATTTCAGAATTTCCAGCAGGGGCACTCGCAGGTTGTTCTCAAAATTTGGGCCCACGTAACCAGACAGACGTGTCTCCCCATGCTCATCTACCAGGAACAACTCATCATCTTCTCCTGCTTCTTCATTCATGGATTTCTCCATGTGGGCAACAAGGCGGGAGGTTTCCAAGTCCCACAGGTCCTGTTCAGTGGGGGAAAACAACAATCAAAGTGTGCTCGATAAGAAAGTGACTAAAGACATTTACTACTGCACACAGAAATCTTAATAAGGCTCTCAATACTTGAAATCTCATTTTGAAAAGTTTCTTTCCATGCATGGTCCAAAAAACTACAGCGTTGAAATGGAATTCAATTCTGCAGAGCACAAATCTCTTATAAAAACAGTAATTTTTAAAAGAGAAGCCTTCAAACCAGAAGCAATTTCCTAATTCTGTTACATATTCATGTTTATTTCAATACTTGTTTCAGGACAGAGATTAATCACAAAACTTTGTTCCACTGGCCAATACACAGAAAGACAACACAGGAACAGATCATATTTAGGAAGATGGGAAAAACAATCATAAAATCTTGCTTTCTTACAGATTTTTGCAATTAGTGGAAGGAAAAGAATAGAAACAATGCAGAGACTGATTGATTTGCTACATATTTGTAGGGATTCACTCACTTAATATTACTCATGTCAAGTAACTGCTCCAAACCTTAATTAGACACCAAGTTTATTCCCTGCAGTAAATGGACACAAAAAAGAACTTGCAGTAGGTCCACACACTTCTCTTATTTCCAGTCTATGGAACTTCCAATCACATGGAATTGCACTCCAGAGCAATCCAGTCGACCAATCTAAAGAGCACCTTTTAGACATCTGTATAATGATCAAATAGCTACAAATACATACTTTACATACACAGACCAGAAAGTAAGATTTCCAAAAATACAAATTTGTAAACAAGTAAGGATTACAAAAGAGGTTTAAGTTTTTTCTGATTAATTGCATAGTCTTGCAAGGTCTGATCTCTAAAATTCAAACTACAAATGAGAAGTGAAAGCAAACAAGAACAGGAACAACCCAAAAGCTGAAGAGAACCCAGCGGAAAAGTGAAAATACATTAAAGAAATGAACTGTTAGTCCTGCAGATGTTCTTTGTTTCAGATGACAAACCATCACAGCATGAAAGAAGTCCATGCTACAGTGTCTAGTCAGCAACTTCCAACTACTGGTTAAATTCTTGCCCATTTGAATATATGCAAATCAAGGGGGGGTCTCTGTTTTACAATCAGCAGTTTGCAACTCCACATGAAAAAAAACCCAAAACAGTTAAAAAGCAACACAACCTATTCCCAAAGCCCAATAAAACCCACCCCCTGCATAAAACTCCCCCTACACAGAGGCTGGGCCAGAGAAGCCTGTTAATTAATTAATCTCTTAATTAATTAATTACCTCGTGCAATCTTGGACATTCTTCCCTTGCTTTGTGGTATTCAACCACACACTCCAGGCAGTAACAGAGGTCATCGTTGGACCCTTCAAACTCTTCCTGGGACAGCCTCTGAGCAGCATAATGCTTCAGGAACTCGGTGGTGTCAGGCCGACTCTGTGTGCACCACCGGCATGTGCTCATTCTGGGAGGGGGCAAACAAGCAGGAATTAAAGCCTTCAAGTGGCAAAGTGTTCCCCATTCAGTCACAACAGGACCCAATTTTCAAGCGTGGTGAGCGTGAGGATTTCAGTTACTCGGCAGCAGCCTCCCTGCAGGTGTTCTCACAACATCCAGGTGCATGCAGTTAAACTCATTAAAGCATTAAAGAGACAGACCCAAAAAACGCCTGTGGAATAGCAAACAGTAAAAGTAAAGCACTGAAGCTGAATGTGCAAACTAGAAAAAATAGGGTGAAAACTCATTTTACATATAAAAAAAATTCCTTACCCACACATTGCATAATTTCCAGAACTGCAATGCAAAGCTCTTTATTTTATTTTACTGGTGTCTCTGGAATCTAGGTCTAGTAGCACTAAGTTTAATTAGCTTTTTTCCTTAATCTCCTGCTAAAATTTATAGGTCAACAAATCCCTGTTGTCACAAGCTAAGGATATTTACGCAGAACTTTCCTGTCTTTGTTATTTTTATAGACAGAAAGCGTGCTAAAATTCTCACCACAGATTGCTCTCCTCCAAAAACAAAAATTCATCACTAAGCAGCAATGGAGTCAGATCACATCCTGCTAGTCTGAAAAATTCTACAGAGCACAGGAATCACAGAATAG
>JAHLSL010000016.1:6164584-6174764 GCA_025920805.1 Petroica traversi
CCGGGGGAAAGTGAGGCGGGGTCCGGGGGGGAACTGAGGCAGGGCCGGGGAAACTGAGGCGGGTCAGGGGGAACTGAGGCGGGGCCGGGGGAAACTGAGGCGGGGCCAGGGAAACTGAGGCAGGGTCTGGGGAAACTGAGGCAGGATCCGGGGGAAAAGTGAGGCAGGGCCGGGGGAAACTGAGGCAGCGTCGGGGGAACCTGAGGCAGGGCCGGGGAAAGTGAGGCAGGGCCGGGGGAACTGAGGCGGGGCCCGGGGGGAAACTGAGGCGGGGCCGGGGGAAAACTGAGGCGGGGCCGGGGGAAAACTGAGGCGGGGCCGGGGGAACCTGAGGCAGGGCCGGGGGAAAGTGAGGCAGGGGTCCGGGGGGAAAGTGAGGCGGGGTCCGGGGGGAAACTGAGGCAGGGCCGGGGGGAAACTGAGGCGGGGGCCGGGGGGAAACTGAGGCAGGGCCGGGGAAACTGAGGCAGGGCCGGGCCTAGGCGATGCTGGACTGACACAAGGACAGCGGGAGCTGGAAATAAAACCCCACAAATCGCTGTCTGCAGAGCAAGTGTTTGTTCACTGCAGCGCTGGAGGTAAGGGGGATTTCTCCGCCTACTCGCCCACCCTTGGCAAGCCCTGTCATTTATTTATACATGTTAAAAACGAGGTCCTTTTCTGTTAAAGTTAAAAGGTTTTTAATAAAAAAATTAACAAGAAAAGACAAAGATAAGGCAAAAGAATTACAGCGTACTGGCACAGAGCCAGAGCACACCTCTCCCAGAGAGAGACTTTCTTTATATACTTTTTTTACTGTTACAGCTTGTGGTATAATTAAAATGAAGTTCTTTTGAAGAATTCAGTTGATCTGTCTATCTGTATAGTCCTTTGTCAATTTGGCAGAGGAGTCTCTTATCCAGGAATATCTTGATAGGAGTAAATCCCCTTGCTTGAGGGGTGGTTTGTGAGTGATATGTAACATAGCAATGTCAGTTATTTCTTAACTATGGAATAAAAAGACAATGGCTACATTTCTACACAAACACTGCTTTTACGAGGATCAATATTATACATACAGCATTCATTATTTGCAAAAATCCAACACTATAATAAGTATTTATAACATACAGTAATTATTGCTTCGTGTTGCTGTGTCATTATAACATCATCATACACGTGCCAGAGTTTATTTACATAGTGTTATCTCATGGTTATAAATCGTTCTGGATTGTGCCTGTGCTTCCCCAGTTTAGGTGTTTTTGGGGGTCTTCTTTGATGAAGGCTCAAGGTCTTCCTCACATCTGAACTTTTCAGCTTTGTCTTTGGAGCATACATAGTTATGGAGTTCCTTGGTCTTTCTGGATGTAACCAGTCCAAATTCTTCGTTTTGTGGCTAATTGGCTTTACATTTGCTAATTGCTCACTAGTGCATCCTGCTGCCTCAAGTATAGCTATGCTTGTCTCTTTTTGAAACTATTCACCTGGTGAGTTTCCATTTATTTTAGCATTGAGCAACCGATTAACAAAATACTGGCTATTACATTGTATAGAAAATTATGATTCAGGTTATTTTGGTGCCTTATAACTCAAGCTATACAAGCATCTTGTAACTTTGACTCAAGTTATATGGACATCACTTTTCTTCACCTTCTTGGTTAAGACCTTAGAGTAGAAGAGGTGAAAAAAAGCAAGTTCCTGTTTGATCTTCAGCTGCTGCCACTCCTTGAGTTTGAAGTGCTGCAAACACACCCTTGGAACTCGTCTGTTTCTGTCTTTGATAATGCCACACAGCCAAGAATTTTGTGTTACACCACCACTCAGGCCAGGAAAATGCTTGAAGAGAAACGTCTGCTTGAAACACCCAAGTTTTTAGGGTGCTTTTGCACTTGAAGGATGTGTCATGCTCTAATTTATAATGCAGCCTGATACACAAAGCTTTGTCAGCCTTATTTCCTTCATCATTCCACATCTCTTTGGGTTTGTTTTTTTTTTTTTTTAAACCTGTGCACAGTTTTCAATAATGTTGAAATATCCTCATGAAGGAGCTGCCTCCTTGTGCCTGTGCTCCCTCCTTGTGCCATTATTCAGCACTTGGGAAATAATCAGCAAACAATTATTTGCCCTTGTGCAAACAGATTGCACACACCCCACCCAACGAGAGGAAGGAGTTTCCTTACTCCACTCCCAGGGCTGCAGGGAGATGGACAAAACCTCTTTTTTCCTCAGGTTTTTGTTTCCCCAACACAGACAGCTTCAAGTTCCCAATTTCAGCCCTGGCTTGCTCATATTTAGCAGAAAAACTGCTTTTAACAAGTATCAGCAGGAGTTTTCCTTGGGTGCTTTCAGGAGGGAGTAACAGGAGCTCATGCCCTGAGCTGACCCTGCGAGCTGGAATGCTCCTGGCTCAAGGACAAGGTGCCTCAGAAAAATATTTTTGAAAGGTGGTTTTGAAGCCCAAACATGCAGGATAATGAGTGGAGAACAAGATAGCAGAGCTAAAACAAAGTATCTATCTTGTCTGTACTGCTGAATAACAGACACCAATTTCACCCTAATAATTCTGGGCTGCAGGCCAGGGGAAGGCCCTGGAGCAGGGAAACCTCTCCAGGTTTGGGATCCTTGAGGTCTTTCCCTGCCCAAGGCCAAGAGATCCCTTATTCACACCAGATCTTTGGTGAGGGACTGAGAGCAGCTGAATTAGAACTAATGAAATAGCACTGATGCAAGGGGCTACACAGTATTAATTATAAATTATACATAAATAAACCACTCACCAGGTCTGTGGCTAAGGCTGGATCCAGCTGCACTCAGATTCCCCTCCTTGAGGAGTTAGAAGGAAGGGGGTCCATTCTGACCCTCATGAGTCAGCTGGAGGGTCTTTCTTATCCTTTATGTCTCCAAATCACTGACTTGGTTTTAACTCAAATTGCCTTTGTATGTTTCTTCCATGCAATTAAATAATGAGGTGAACATTGCCATCAAATTTACTGAATCTTGGTAAACTATTGTTAAAACTTTATTAAATTCCACTGAATTTATTGAATGCTGTTAAGTTATTCTTTTCCCCTCAATAAAATATTGCTGCTTCTCTCTTTTGAGTGAGGTGCATTCCACTCAACCCCAACACTTTCTTTAAAGCGAAGAATAAAATCAATCTCATCATGGAGGTAGAAGTTTATTTCTGCAAGATCTGCTCTACAACCAGGCATTGTTTGTCCTCTTGCCTGCAGACAATTCAGAACATCTCCATTTTCCAAGAAATAAAAAAATCTGAAAAACACTGTTTAGCTTCAGAAATTCAAGTTTTTCAACTTTTAATCTTCAACCCTATGAAGCAATACAAAGAGATAAGTGGAAGTGGTGTATTTTTCCTTCCCCCCCATCCCATTTCATCTCTTGGCTGGAAAACTTTACTCTCAAAGCAGGGGCTGATTTCAGGGGAGGTCCTGCCTGTTTCAAACAATCCTGGTGGTTTCTGTCTTCAGAGAGACCAAAGCCAGACACAGTGAAATGTAGAAAGCTCTCCTTTAAAATCCTTTGCTCTAAGTCACCTTCCAGACCCTCCAACAGGACCTTATTTCAAACCATTGAAAGTTCTGGATTTTCAGTGATTATTAGAATTGAAGAGTGAAATCGTCACTTATCAAAATGACCCTCAAAAAGCAGGGGCTGAGTCTTTTTGCATTACTAACATGGCATATGGGAAATATAAATAAGCCATACAAAGACTTGATACAGATATTTTTGGGGTTTTTTACATTCATTCAGTCCATTTACAAATAAACACTTCAGGCAGAGAGTTAAAAATATCATACAAAACCATCTTTACAACCTCCATCTTATTGCTTAATTTTCTTATTAAAATTTAGAAATTCTCCTTGACAAAATAAAAATATATGTACCATATGTATATATATACACACACAGTTTTGTCTCCGTATTCCAAATATTAATAAAAACACTTTAAATATTTGTTTTGGTTAGCATGAGATGATGAATAATAATGGACAAAAGGCTTTTTGCTCTGAAAAAAGTCAGTCTGCATCAAAAATAAAATCAGTTGCTTTTAGGATCAAGTTACCTGTTAAAACCACTCAAAAGTTGTGCTGCTTTCATCAACACAGATGTCTTAAGATTTAGTTATTACAGAGATGTAGAAGCAAACTGAATGCCTTTTTCCAATCCCATGAATTTTAAATAATTTTTAAAAAATAAAGTTCTGAAAACCAAGTTCATTCATAAAAGGAAAAGAGCAGCTTTCAACTCCACAGAAAAAAGAATTTTAAAACACTTAGAAAGCAACCTGGATGCTTGAATGAAAACTTCTAAAACCAGAGCTAAATTAAAACAATAAAAAGTGGCACAAAAGCTCTGTTTAACTCAGTCTTCAAGATGAAACAAGACATGCAGGGGTGCCTATCCTGACTTGACAACCCGACCCATTTGCAGCTAAATATGCAAATCAGGAGTTGATTTAGGATGGTCAATTAATCACTGTCTTCACTGGAGTCAAAAATGTCACTGAGTTTGAAAGCCTTCTGCTGCTGACTGGCTGCTGAATTGCCAAAACTACGCCGTTTCCTCTTATTTTCTCTTAACTTTTCTTCAAGTTCTGGGAGCTTCTTTTCATATAGATAGTCAATAATTTCTAAAAGAAAAAACAAAACAGTTTTAACTGGATCTCTAGAGGAACAGCATCACACAGATAGAAATGATGTTGTCACTGTTAAATGCACAAAATCTCTGTACTGGCCTGTGGTGATCACAGTGGCTGCAGGGAGTTCAGACACAACACAAACACACAAAGAAATTGAAATGCACAGTCATAAAACTTCTCAAGCCAAGGTATAAGAGGTTCAAAAGGATGAAGAGGACATTGAAAGTTATAAAAAAGAAATTAGTAAAGTAAGTATAAAGGCCAAGTTTTTAGCCAATTAGGAGAAAATTGAACTAGAATATGCATCCTCTGAGATTCAAGCCAAAGCCTTAGGGAGTACATACAAACAGCTGGAATACTGACCAGAAAAAGTTTTTCTTTTCCACAAAGGGACAGAGGACACTTTTAGTCTATAAAACTTTGACTGAACATAAGCTCTAGGGACACCTCTGCAAAGAGAAGAGTTCAAAGAATTAGTGGTGCAAGGAACCATCACAAAGCTTAATTGTTAATAAGCTACCCAGTCAAACCCTACCTTAGATTTAGGTAGAAAGGATGGAATTCAAATAATAATTATCCCATAATATCAAATCAGAATTTTTCTCATCAGTTCATTAACACCTGGAGGCACAAACACACAACACTCCAGTACTTGGAACATTAAGGGTTTCAGATCTTGGCTTCCTGTTCAGTGCTATACCAGGATTTGCAACTGCAATGTTTCCCAACCAAACATTTCCTGTAGCTGTAAAGGTATCAGAACTTTGATTCATCTGCTTTAACTACCCTTTGGATCTACAAAAAGATGGAAAGGAGGTTTACCCAATAGCATGACTGAGTTCATCCCAGTTCACTTCACTGGCATCCTCTGCTTTTGTTTCATACAACCTGTGAGTGTAAGACAAGAGCAGTTTGCAGGCAGAACTCAGGACACAACTCTGTGCCCCCAGCTCCTCCAGTCAGAAATTACAGGACATTTTGTCCAGAGAAAGAATGATTGCAAAACATGTATCAAGCTGCAAGCAGGCTGTTCTCACCCTGCAAACTTTTACATACACTGCTCAACCAGTGAGAGAGACAAGAACTCAGAACTGTACCTTTTAATAAGATTGATCTTGGCCTGTAATCCATTTGTCCCTCTATACATCTGCTGTCCTCTGGTCACTTTGCTTGTTAAAATGGAATTCCTTTGAAAACACACAAAAACAGGTTTCTATCATTTCAGGAAATTCCAAGCATCAAGATGCTGCTGCTGTCAGAGAGAGGCAGTGTTTTGCCAAGTGACAGGGGGGACTGAAAGGACACAGACACCAATGGAAAGAATGGTCTTGTTTTACTGTGAGTATTAAGGCAATACTGGAGTAAAATTATACAAGCAATAAAATCACACACTTGGCTTTAGCAACAAGCAAAAATAAGCAAGGCAATACACTGATCATTACTACCTGAGAGAAAGGATAGCGACTGAGAAAGGTACATCACCAAGTCCCTCAATATTTTACCTTCATCCAGATCCTGTTGATGGAAAGTCCCATTTCACAACCAGGACCTGGAGAACCCTTCCCAGAAACTGGACAGTAAGTGAGGTCTCCAAATTTGCCCCAGAAGTGGGTCCAGCTTTCTTAGGCCACAAATCAGCAAGTCAAAGGGACTTTATTATATTTTTAGCCCAGAGACACCTGGATCTGATGGCACACTTGCCAACCTTTCAGAGCCCAGGCCTCCGTTGGGAAAGTTTCCCCTAAAATATCCTACAAACAAGCTGCTATTCCTGTCTGTTGGGAAAGTTTCTTAAAAGGATACATTTCTTGCAGATAACTACTCAAGGTTATGTGAAAGTTTGTGAAGCAGCTGGTTTGGTGTTCAAGAGCTGGAACAAGAGTCTCAGTCGTGGTTTTAGCTAAATAATACTGTTGGTGTTCATCACAATGCCCAGGGTCCATTGTGTGAGTCAACTCTGCTGCACATCAGGCAGAAATCAGGCTTTGCAATCACAGCAAAAAGAAAATTTGCCCCAGCTAGCAAAGAGCAAGTTATTCATCTCAGACACCTCTGCAATGCCTCTTCTGCACTCTACAATCTCTTACGTGTCCTACCAAATGATCATCAGGGCATTGTAAAACAGATTTTGCAGAATAAATTCACCCCAGAGCACATTTTATGATGCAGTTTGGTGCAAGCCCTCACCATTTCTGTTTGCACTGCCTCCAGTAGCGACTCCCCACTTTGCTCTCAATCTCAGTCCATGGCAGTTGCTGGTACAGAGTCTCACGGTCAATCCACAGATCTGAGTCTGACTCTTCCAGTGAGGAAAGAGACTTTGCATTTTCTGCTTTCAGTTTTCTCCTCAGCACCTCCTTCACTGCATTCATTAACTTCTGGGTCTCCTCCTCTGTCCAAGGGCCATAATTAAAAGCTAAAATTGAAAAGCCACCAGGTTAAGGCATAATTTATCATAAATGATTAAGGGAAAAAAGGTAAAAGGAAGTGTTTTACTTTACACGACTTTTATTTGTAGGACCAACTTCTTAACATACCTCCTAGAAACTCCTCTGCATACCAAACTTAAAAGTTCAGCCTAACACTAAAGAACAGCTTGATCCCCAGTTATCTTTTTAAACCTGGCTGCCAAATTCCTTCTGTCCTCCCCATATGTCAGTTCAGTTTAAAAAGGAGTTATATTTATTCCACTTCTTTTCCATTTTCTTTCAGAAATCTTTCTTACCCTTTCCACATGAAAAGGCAATCAGTGGTCTGAAGAAGAGGACTACCACTACAAATTAACTAATTCAAAACCCCATACTTGAAGGACTTTCTCCTCATGTTTAGGGTCCCTACATCATACAGCTCAAGTAACATTACACAAGATCAATTGTTTTCCTTAAAATTACATACCTGACTTGATTTCAGAGAATTTCATAGCAACTGAGAGGTTAGAACGGGACATCAACTCAGAAATCTTCTTCCAATCATTGCCATGCAGAGCTTGATATTTCTTTAATTTTTCTTTTTCTTCATTAGTATACCTGGTTGAGGAAATGGGCACAGCTTCAGCTGAAAATTCAAAGCATTTCAGTCTCTTAAAGAGCTGTAACATCTGCAGGTGATCAATGATAATCCTCACTATCACTTCAATCACATTTCAGAACAAAGGAATCAACAAGGGAAAATGAATTATCAATTAAATAGCTGCCACAAATGGGAGAGATGATCTTCATTTGAATCCATTTTTAATTTACAAATAATCAACACAGGCTGATATCAGTATTCAGAAACACTTTTAAAGTATTCCCTTACCTTCCTTTATAATTATTTGGGTCAAACATCTTCCTTGCTCGACAGTATATCAGCCTCCAGGGCCGGGGTATGCCCTCAGCTGGAAGGTAAAGGATCATTTTGAACAGACATTTCTCACAGTGCTGAGGCCAAAATGAAACAAACCCCAAAACCCAACACCACACATTTTCGTGACCATGCTGTCAACAGCAGATTCTTTCCACTCACCAGCTACAAACTGCATGGACTGGCTGTGCATTTGATCCAGGTGTGATTAAAATTTAACTGGAATAATGAGTACTCCCATTAACAGAGAGAGATGAGACAGCCAGGCAGGAGGCTGGGTGCTTGCACATTATTCCAACTGGGAAGAGCAGGCACTGAGAGCATCCAGCAAAAACCCCAAGTGAAGATCTCTGCTGAATGGGGATTTTCTCAGTGGCCAGGAGAGGGGACTGCAAGGCACAGAACACTGGTGAGACTCCCTGCCAAATCCTCCCAGCCCAGGAGCAAACTCCCAGACTGGAATGAAAAGCAGCATCAGGCAGATGTGAGGATGCAGAGAGAAGGAATAATCTCAGAGGAACAAATCTTTGGTTTGATCCCAGTATCCTGACCCATGCCCTTTACTCTGCCTTGCCTGAGATGGTGGCACCAAACACACAGAATAAAGCTCCTGATGCACTGTGAAGATCCCCAAGTCCTGGAAAACTGACATGGCTCAGGTTCTTCCACTCCCCCAGTCCTGCACCTGCCACCTATTTATGTGATCTAAGAACAGGTGACAGTTTCACACAGGACTGAATCAATCACTCACAGCTGCCATTAATAACTTGAATTATAGTTCAGCAAATAATGCACTTTAAAGCCATAAAGCCCAAATGCAAGTCTGGAAGCCTTTACTGGTCTTGCCCCTATTTTTAAACTCTTCCTGCCTGAGATCAGATAAAAGAACAGTGGACTGTGCAGATTTTCAACAATACCATCTCAGCAGCTTCTTTTTTTTACCAAATTTACTAACCTCAGTGCTTTTCAATAAAAATTATTTTACAAAATATGCCAGGATATCACCAGGTTGTAGAATGCAACACTCAGCTGCCTGAGAATGAACTTAGACACTCACAGATCTTTTCACAAAAATGATTTTCTGTTTTCAGGCGATGGATGGTGTCTTTATCTTCTGGATACCTTGAGGTAAACAAAAGTTTTTCAGCACTGTCTATTCCAGTAAGTGCTAAGAACTCTTCAACATTTTTCTGGATTTGTTGATTTTCCTTCTGGGTAAATCTGCCAAACTTGACAGCGATACCTAAAATACAGAAAGGTGAAAATTAAAAAAAAAATCAAGTTGAATCCCAAGTACCATCTCTGGCACATCTCAGGTTTTAGCTCAGGCATCAACAAATTCAAGGGGGAAAAAGAAAACTGAAAGAGACAAAACCAGCTGGGAATGAGCAATTTACACACTAGTTTGGACTGAAATTTGCCAATGTGGAAGCAGATGCTACAAACAGAAACAGAAAACGTGTCAGTGGAGTGAAGTGAACCAGACTGTGGGTGCAAGACACCACAGAAGGAATTTTTCCCTCTGACCACACATCAGCACAGCTGCACAGTCCTCCCTCCCTGCAAAGGGATTTCGGAGAGCTCACCCTGTCTTTTAAACTCCTTAAACCTTGTTAGGTCTCTTCCAGCCATTTTCTTGATCGAATAGTCTGAGATGTTCTTCACATGAGGAATAAACTCCTCCAGTTCTTGTCTTGCAGCATCCAAATCCAGGGCTGAGCACATGGAAGGGTCCAGCTCTTCTTCACCATCCACACTGATGTCATCAGGGTCTGCCAGTTCAGCAAAGGAACTGTTCTGCTGCTGCTTCTTCTTCTTCTTTGTATTTGATGCTGAGGGTTTTGGTGTCCTGATATATATATTAAAAAAAAAAAAAAAGACATAAAATAAAATACACCACTAAATTCCAAATCAAAGATGTTGCTAACATCTCTATTAAAAGAATGAACTTATTCATTAATTACATAACAAAAAATGCTTCACACATCCACTGCCTTCCATACCTAACCTCTTTAACATAATTTAATAACTGTAATTCATTACCAAATTTCTATACTTACAATAATCAAGGAGCTTTCTGCAGTTGTGAAAACCCACAAAACTCTCCCACATGAGCACACTGAAGGAATAATGTCTCTTGCTACCACTGGCACACAGATTTTTTCCCCATCTGCCTCTTACAACTTGTCCTGGGTTGAC